>JAADWY010000288.1:0-36556 GCA_023336355.1 Pythium dissotocum | reverse complement strand
CGACGTTCACTACTTCGCTGCGGAAATGCACAGTGACTCCAGTTTAGGGTGTCCAAACCGTAAACCGGAGCACGTAGTCGAATAAGCGCTGCCATGCCACTCACCTGCAGACCGTACTTACACAGGATCATTTCTATAGTAGGTTCATTTCTACTTGGAAGCGTTCACGTTGTTGTTTGGACCAAACGGTTTGGTGGACTTTCTCCACTGAGGCGGCGGAGGCGGATCGAGTGGTGTTTCCTAAAATACATTTTTTTTGTTTCTTTTCTCCTAAAATCGACTTAAATTTTTTTGGGAGAAAATATTCCAGTAAATTTGAGCTAAATCACGATTACGTAGATCGTAAATTCCACGAACGCACCCCAAAGTCATCATCCACTCATCTGCAAGACCAACATGCACGTTGACTTCCATACTCAAGCTACGAATGTATTGGCCATAAACGACTCGCTACACAGTACTAGTCATATAGCATGCAAGTTCATATTCTCTCCGACCATCCATCACACCACCCAAGCTTAGACCTTCTGGAGGATGATGTTGAGGTTGTTGTAGAGCGACTCCTCCTTCTTCTTGTCGATCGAGTCCTGCATGCGCTGGAGCGTCTTGGTCACCTTCTCCTTGGTGGCCTCGTCGAAGCGGCTCAAGTGGTCGAACGAGCTCAGGATCGGGTACGCCGACATCTGGTTGGTCTTGCCAATCTTGACAAACACCTGGGCCATGACCTCCAGACCTTCGTCGGTGGCCACCGAGAAGTGGCGAAGCTGCGAGAGACCGCGCGTGAGCGTGCGGCCGTGGCTCGAGAGCGCAGGGTTGAAGTCTGGCAGCGCCATCAGTTTGAGGATCTGCTTGCCGACGTCGCTGGAGTCGAGGCTGCTCACGATGCCGAGGTACTTGGTGAGCGTGTCCGGGTGGTTGCGCCACTCCTCGTACACCTGCTCCTGGATCTTCTGGCGGTCCTCGAAGGTCTCATCCTGGAGAATCACACGGAATGCCATCGACTTGTCCGAGGCGAACGTCGTGGTGTTGAGGATCTCGACAGCGAGCTTGGCTGGCGCGACGGTCGGCGCGATGTGTGGGATCGACGACAGCACTGGCGTCTTGCCACCGGCCACGATCAGACCGAGCAGGTGACCAATGAGCTGACGCTCCTGGAACTGCTCGTAGTGTGGGCCTGGACGGGCCTCGCTGCGCAGCTTGTTGTACAGCGCCTCGATCTCCTTGTGGAACTTGGCCCACACGGCCTGCTTGAGCGCGAGCGTCGCGTCCTTGATCGCAATGTAGTGGTGGCTCAGGTCGTCACGCGATGGGATCGTACGAGCCTCCACGAGCGTGAGGGCACGCGCCGACGGCGACATGTCCGCCTGGAACAAGATCGAGCCGTGGAGCGTGACCCACTCCTCCGAGACCTGCACCGAGGTGTCGCCCTTGAGCAGACCCTCAATCACACGCGCCTTCTCGAAGTCGGCGACCATGCGGTACGCCTGGTACTTGTTGACGGCATCCGGATCGGCAAGCGCCTGCTTCGTGAGCTTCTCGGTCGAGACGGTCTCTGGCTTGGACTTGCCGAAGAACGACCAGCCACGAGCAAACGAGAAGAAGTCTGGCTCCTCAGCAACGTCCGAGATCGTGAAGGTCTCCTCCTTGGTCTTGAAGATGTGGAGACCTTCCTTGACCACCTTGGCGTCCTTGACAATGGCCCAGTCGATTGGGATCTCCCACGGACCGTTGTTGTCGGCAGGCTTGTCCTCAAAGCCAGTCTGGCTCAGCTTGACCGTGAGCGCCTTGGCCGCGGCGTCGTAGACCGACGAGTAGGTCACGTTCGGGTGGCCAGGACGCTTGAGCCACGTGTGCGCGAGGTTCTGCAGGTTCAGGCCCGAGAACTCCTCCATGCACTTGATCCAGTCCATGGTCGTGGCGTTACCGAAGCTGAAGTCCGTGTGGTATTTGTCCAGCGCCTTGTGGAACTTGTCGTCGCCCAGGATGAGCTCGACCATGCGCACAAACTCGGGCGCCTTCGAGTAGGTCACGACCGACACGAGCTCCTGGGTCTGGTTGAAACCCTGCGGCTCGACCGACAGCGACGTGGCCGACAGGTCCTGCGCCAGAGGGCCGATCGCAGGCGTGCCCATGTACAGCACCTCGCTCAGACGCGTGTAGTCGGCACCGAAGATCGCGGCGCAGCGCTTGCGCTCCATGTGGACGGTCACGGCCTCGTTGAGCCAGATCTCAAACGGCGACTGGCCCGTGACCTGGCTGCCGTTGATGTTGTGGTAGTACTCGTGGACCTTGACGCGCTCCATGTACTCGTACGCGTGGTCGTCCATGCGGCAGCTCGGGCACAGGCACGAGCTCACAATCGTCGTGTTGCCCACGTTCTCCATGCCGCCGTAGTACGAGTTCTCCATGGCAATCTCGCGGTACACAGCACCCGTGTACTTGTAACCGGTCTTCTTCCAGGCCTTGAGCAGCTCCTTGAGCTCGGCACGCACAGCGCTGAGACGCGCCTCGTCGTCGGCGCTCAGCGGCGTCTTCTCGTACGTCTCGTTAGGACCGAGGCACAGAGGGCCTTCCTTGGCCTTGAGCGCCTCACGCTCCTCGAGCAGCGCGTAGATGCGCTTGCGCTCGTCGTGGTGCTCGGTGGCCTCCGGGCCGAGGCTCACCATCGTCCAGAGCACCGAGTCGTGGAGCATGGCGACGGCGCGCTTGGCATCCACAGGCTCAAAGAAGCCCGGGAACGCGAGGATCTCGAGCAGCGTCTTGTCGCCGTCCGGGAACTCGAGCGTGCGACGGAAGGTCTCGTACGAGCCAACGCCCAAAAAGAACAGGTACGGCGCCATGTTGACCGTGTGGTTGTGGTACTTGAGACCGTGGCGCGACTCGTCCTCGACGCCGAGCACGTCCTTGGCCGAGTGGAAGATCGGCACGCCGTGGGCGTCGTGGAAGCCCGGCGCCAAGTCGCCGTTCGTGATGATGTTGGTGTAGCGCTTGTCGGCCACGATGGTCGTCGTGTAGTACGCCTTGGCGTCCATCGTGTCAATGCACGGCACGATGCGCTGGAAGCCGTGCTGCTGGCACTGCGTGATGATCGTGCGTGGGGCGCCCATGGGCGTGTAGTCGTAGTACAGACCCTCGAGGATGTTCTCGGTCGGTGTGGCGACCGTGACCGTGCGGATCACAAACTCCTCACCGGTCTGCACCGGCTTGGTGAACTTGACAATGAGGAAGTGGTCCTCCGAGTCCACGACGTACTCGAGCGCGCGTGGGCTCGCGAACGACGCGACGTGCGGCACAAACGCCTTGGAGTCACCGAGAGGCGTGAACGCGTCGAAGCGCTCGACGCTTACGATCTCCAGCTCCTTCGAGTTGAGCTTGAGCTCCGTGAGCGGCGCGGCGCCCACGTGCTTGAGCGTGGTCTGCAGCGTAACCGTGGCCTTGCTCTCCGTGATGTCGAACACCATGTCGAAGTGCAGCGGCTTGGTGGCCAGCGGCGCAAAGTTGGCGCGCGTGAAGCGGTACTTCTTGGTCTCAGCCATGGCTCTTGTGGGGGAAGGTAGGGGTCTTGGATCTGTCGCTCTGGTGGCGAATTCCCGAGTGAGAAGGGAGGACTGTGGTCGGCCCAGGGTCCACGAGGTCGAGTCCGCGAGGAGCTCCGTTATGTATGATGGACCTAATGGATACGAGATCCTTTGAGTTGCATAATAAGGTTGGAGAGACTTGGAAAATGTTGGGGATTCGGCAAGCTCAAGTTGCTCATTGGGGTGTGAGGCGGCCAGAATGGAATGATGGAGGAGGGGCGTTAAGTGCGGATTGCGAATCAGGCTTTGGAGCCCCACGGCTGGCGGCGAAGCACACAACACCCAAGGCAACCGTCGACAAAGACGACGCGAACGTCCTGCGGACGGTGACGCGTGTCAGCCCACGCGAAGGCAACGAGAGCCACCCGCGTCAAAACTCGAAGTGGTCTTTTCGCGGTTTCTCAGCTTCAACAGCAGCTACAACTCTGGGAATTGCACGACAGACGAAGGAGATCAATAGAGATCCTGCTAAGGCCGAAGTGGGCGAATGCACTGGCTTGTGGGTGGAGCTGTTGATGTGGAAAGAGGATGCCTTGGCGATCATCGGCTTCGTGTCCTCGCCTTTCGTCCCACTGTGAGACCATCACAACGCCATCTGGTGAGGAGTTGGAGACGAATGAGGTCGGAATGACGGTAACAGAAGCTGATCAGCCAATCAGAACGCGCTGACACGTCCGTTTCCTCCCCATCCCCGCCACTAAGTTCGCATACAGAATGATGGTCATTGATGTTGTACTTTCTCGCCAAAAAGCTACGCTTGTGATGTGTGAGGTGGTGGATCCGGGTCATCGCTGTGATCCTTCACGGTGTCAGGGAGGCGTTCGTCTACAGACTGGATTTCTGATGGCAAATGACTGCGCTCCCAGTGATCAATCACGGCACGAAAAAGTGGTGGGTCTTGGGACACGAGCCGCTCGAGATGGCAGATCCCGAACGTGTCGTAGAGAACGATCAGATCGACAGCCACAAACGCGGTGCCGTCGTCGCTTGTGCCGTCTTGGATGATTGTGCTATAGTAGTTCGCAGTAAGCATACAGTGACGCGAGTTAGTTCAGGTCGGTGAGTCTGGGAGTGCCATCGCGATGCTTACCTCAGAATCTCCGATCCACTCATGGTTGACGGTCGAGGTCGTGGATCTTTGAGCGCCTGCTTGACGTACGTGAAGCCACGCTCATCATTGTTGACGCCGTGGATCGACGTGAACCTTCGGCTCAGGAATGGCGCTGGGAATTCGTGCAGTTCTTCCGAGTAGAACACCGTCGAGCTGTCTTGGAAAGTGGGGCTCTTCACGGTCACGGAGGTGAAGAAGGCGTAGTGGGTCGCGGTCGAAATGCGCTTGTGCTCGTCGTCAGCGTTCTGCCACACAGCTTTACTCAGCGCGTCGCGGTTGATACCGAAGATCTTTCTTGATGCCAGCGCACAGAATCGACTGCCGCGACGCTTGAACTCGACCATTCTCCATCCCGCGTACGTGCTCATGGCGAAGTCCGGGCAGCCATCTCGTTCCGGGTCGGACAACACGTGAAAAATGTGCCGTGCGTTAAAGAGCGCCAACTTGAACTGGGACGACGACGCGAAGTTCGAAGAGACCGACTTTAGATGGGCTAAGTGGTCTGGTCGCGTCTCGCGCTCGACGCCATCACGAGGAATCCGGGGGTACACAAGCTCGTACTGCAGCCAGACAACGATTAATGTCAATTCCTCCGCGACCACAACACACCCGTCGTGTCAAGACGTACCAATCGGTGAATGTCGGTCGCCGAGCGCTTGGTCTTGCGCAGTAAGACACCGAACTGGTCGCGTAGCTGCGATTGCGAGACGCTGGCGTGGTCATGCATCATGGCGCGCAGCGCTTTCAGCTGGGTGAGCTCTTCGTTGTGTTGCGAGGACAGTGTCGCCTGCGCCTTTGCTTCCTCCTACAACCCAACCACCACATCATCGATAGTCACTCAGGTGAATAGCCGATAGAAGGACGACGCTGCTCCATAGCTTTCGTACCTTCCGCCTGCGCGAGTATCGGCGCGACGACAGCTTCATGCGCGTTCGCTTCTTCAGCTCGGTGAATTCATCGGACGACGGGCTCGCAGCATGTCTGCGTCTGACGGAAACGGAAGCGGGTCCCATTCCTGTGACGGGTTTTCGGACGGAGGGCTACAGTAGCAGCATGGACAAACGGGTGTCAATGAACCAAAACGACAACCAACGAAGGAGAGTGCGGGGTCGTATGCTGACGTACTCCGACCCGCAATCCGAGGCGTCGTCGTCGTCGGGTAGGTCGGGAGGGTCCATAGTTCTCAGCAGCGACAGAACTTCTTCCATCATGCTGCATCCACGCGGGCAGGCACAAAATGCAGCTAGAAGCGCGAGGGGAAGTCCAGCGGGCGCGAAGGAATCCTACCGAGGCAGTTAACCATGACCCTCCAGGTCCCTGGTTTTTTGTCAAGGCCTTTCGTTGGGTCTCCTGTTCCCGTTCTCGACCACCCACATAAACACGGGCGCCATCGCTCGACCGACCACGCGCTATGAGAGACGGCAGGCTCCCTGTCCCTACTGGCAAAATGACACGACTGGCGTTTACAGCTTTGGACGACCAACAATTTACTTCGAAGTATGTTCCATTTTGGCACGTTTCCCAGATTTGAATGCGGAATATCCAACTTCAATGTGGATATATCCAGCATTTTATCTGCTGATGTTGAAGCGCGGCTCTTCGCTTTCCATCGCCAAAATGAGAGCCGCAACGCGACAGCTAGAACGCTCTCGCGCATGGATCTACGCCAGGACGCTTGTACTCATAGTGGCAAGACATCCGTGGACTCATGCGTGTCTCAATCTACTGTATCACGCGTTCGCGTGGCTCGTGGGCGAGCCGTTTGAAGACGAGCGCATGGCGTTTTCCAAGAAGCGACTCACCGTCAACGACTCGTATCGCGATCGACTGCTGGCGCCTGAGATCGCAGACCTCGTGGATCTGTGGGACGCGCTGCAGTTTTCGTTTCCTCAGCGCAAAACGTTTTTCCGATGCTTTCTGCACCTCGACGCATTGCGCCGCGCCGGCGTCTCGCGTGCCGAGCTGCTTCGATACTGTGGACTGCGTGATACACCAGCTAGTCGCTTTGTATTGCCGAGTGACAGCGCGTTTGCGGTGGAGGCGTCTTTGCATCGAAGCGAGGAGTTCCGCACGCAGCGGTGGGATGTTGTTCAGTTCTTGTCGATGGCGTTCTCACTGTGTACGATGGAAGTACCGACGGTGAGTACGCAGTGCCGTTATCTGAGACCGTCATGCGTTTCGCTCATATGAACTCTGTGGTTGCGTGCAGTTAGTTGGCCTGAGTCTTAAACAAATTGCCGAGCTAGCATCACGCCTACAAACGGAAGATATTTCTTCTGACAGTGAGACGCAAGTGGACACCACGGAGAAGCCAACCGTCGACTCGAGTCGAGCCGATCCAAGTCCAGTGGTGACAACTGAGCAAGAGCTATTGACAAAAGAGATCGAGAGTTGCCTGGAGTTTACATACGGCGTACCCAGCCCCGTCGAGCGGCGATTTGGAGAGTTCCTCACGCGACTCTATCTCACATCGCAGTCAGTCGACTTTGTCAAGATCCATGAAGTGAATGGCCTCGCTGATGTCATCGCGCTCTTCCCAGGTATACATTGAAGCGTGCCAATGGCATTGTTATCAAAGCTCACATGTTGTGTTTTGTATAGTGTTGCTCTTCCCGGTTGTGTGGACGCAGCGCGTGATCAAGCGCCGCTTTCTAGGCGAAGTGACGTGGCAAATGATGGCAACGCGACGCCACGAACTGCAGCTTGTTGGCCTCCGAGAGACTTTTGTTTCAGCTTCGGAGATCGTCAACGCAACCAAGATACTGGTCCGGCAAAAAGAAAAACAGCGGCAGAGTCGATGGAAATGGATCACAGACTTGGTATCCTTGGCTTCCAAGCCAAGTGGACAGGATGAACTTGCAGCACAGCAGAAGTTGACGCCCCAAAAAGTGCTACCAGACGAGTACGTCTCACTTGCATCAACTTGAAATCGTATGTCATTCTCATCACTCTGTTGTTTGTTTGCAGAGGCGCCATTCCACCGAGCGTCTCGCCAGTAGAACCCTCTCCCTCCCAGTTCTCATGGCTTTCGGATCTCCAGAACGAAGATGACGCGTGGAAGCGAACTGCCGACAGCGTTCTTGCCAGTGCTTTGGTGTGGGATCATTACGATAATACGTCACACGCAAAGACACACGAAGATGCAGCCACGGTCTTTCGTCAAAAGCGTGCAAAGGTCGAAACCCGCACACTACCTCCAGACGACATCGCTCGCATCCAACGCCTTCTGATTCGCGAGTTTGGCTACCAGTTCGCGAGGTTCGTGTTGTCCAAGAGCTCGATCCGAGAGGCTTGCGGGGATCTCGTGAGTATGCCGAGCGTGAAGAAGGAAGAACGACGAGCCCGACAGAGATATCAAAAGGCTGACGTCGGCATTGCGTTGGTTGAAGACAAGGCGATCTACTGGAAAGAGGTACGGATTCGGCACGGCTAAAGCCCTCTAGGTACAAGGAGACTGACACGAGGTTGTTTGCAGTACAAAGATCCGTTACTCAAGCAGGTTTTCTATCACAACGTCCGCACGGGCGAGTCCAGGTGGGAGATTCCGGCACCTCTGCTCAAAAAGAGACGTAAGAAGGGCAAGCGGTCTCCCACGCGGTCGTCTCCTCCTCACAAACGCGACTTGTTGTGAGTTGGCTCACTTGGAGACGACGAGTTCGTAGCCAGCCAGCAAGATCGCGCCCGAGTCTTGCAGCAGCTCGTAAATAGGACTTGTCTCGGCTTCAGGAACGGCACTGATGCGCTGAGCGTAGGCGTCAAGACACTTTCCGATCTCCTTCCACGCTTCTTTCTCAGCTTGCACCGCGAGCTTTGGATCTTTGAGTCCTGGGTGGCCCATGGGGAGACTTGTGTAGGTGAAGAGTGGCGCGTCGGCAGGCAGGCATGCGTTCACATTGAGCCACTCGACGTATTTGGTGGCCGTCCAGCGCTTTAGCTGGTGTGGGAGCTGCAGCTCGAGCGGAGCACGCGAGATCAGGTGATGCCACACGTTACTGGGTCGGATCTTGTCGACCATACTGTCACGAACGATGCTGCTGCTATCCAAGAACATCATGTGGCGGAAGGCTCTCAACTCCTCGTACGCCACACCCAGCGAACGCATGGGCATCACGCTTTCAAGACGCAGTTCCAGCTGAGCCATGTCGTTGGCGAGTCGAAGCTTTCCGTTTTCCTCGAGTGGTCGCAGCAACGACGCGTGGCGGATGAACACGGACATGAGGCGCCCGATGAAATCTCGTACACAAGTCGTCATACACGGTGCTGAAGGCAATCGTCGCAAGTGCTCGTCCACAATCACACCGAACGTCGAGCTGAAGTCGGTCATGTACTTGGAGCCACCAGAAGGAGTCGTCGGTGGCAAAGACGCTCGAACGTTGGTGCTCTTGGGTGGGTCGGCAAACGATTCGTCGTGCATCCGTGAGAAGATACTCTCCAGTAGCACGGCCAGTGCCTGCAGATACTGGCCGAGGATAGCGAACTGCAGCTCGCGGATCTGCGTGTGGCACGGTGCCAACTCGAGCTGCGCCAGTGTTTTCATCTGCTTCTGCAACGCGGAGTTCGGTTTGTCAGACGACGTCATCGATGCCGCAGACGACAGGCGGTTCTCGAGTTCTTCGATCATTTCATCGAGCTGCTGCAGGGCACTGAGTAACGCCACGTTGTGTGCTTGAGCGGCCGTGCGACCACACGACGGCGTGACAGTCGTCGCTGGCTTGCCCGTGTTCATGATCTTCTTGGAGTTGGCGCAGAAGAGATCCACCGACTTGCGGATCTGCTGGATGATCTGCTCTAGCAGCACAGGATCTCGTCCGGCCTGGTCCAGCTCAGCGTACACTGTACGGGCCAACGTTTGCATGTCACTTCGACTCGGTGGCGAAGTGTGGAAGTTGGAGCTTTGAGGAAACATCATCTGGATCGGATTCGATATCCGACGGAACGACCGCTCCATGAACGCCTCACCCAGTGGCGCCATCGCATCGAGAAGCTGGTTACGTTCCGAGGGCGACAGTCCGATCGGCTTCAGCGCATCCGCTCGATACGTCGCCACTGCAGCATTCCCATCATCTCCCTTGGTCGTCGTGGCGGCCTGCAGCTCGTCGAGCACTCGGTTGGCTTCGTCACGCATGCGCGGGTACGACGCGATCAGCACCGACTTGACGGCAGCTCTGTAGCCCAGCGTGGCTGTGAACAGCTCTCTCACGATCGCGCAACTGACCTCCCAGAACGTCGCGAACAGCGTCGGCTCGTCCTTCTCGATGACCAGATCCAAGTAATTGCGTCCAGACGACTGCGTGTCGACCATCTTGGCCAGCACACGCTGCAGATTCCACACTTGCATCGCGAGCGTGCGCATGCAGTCAAACACGTCGTGGATCGCCTTCCACACGTCAGCCTTTTGGACGGTGATCAAGTCGTGGCTCGTGCCATTGCTTCCACCGCCAACCCCAGACTGGGCGACCCCCGTGACGAGCATTTCCTCGGCGATTGCAGTCGTGCACTTTCGCTCGACCTCTTGGATCACGTCGTTCACACTCGTCTGCACCGTGTCGCCCAGTGAGCCCAAGTAGAACAGGATCTGGAGCGCGTCGCCCACGTCCGCTTGGCTCAGCCGCTGGACGCCCGACTTGAGCAGGCTGCGCACGTCTCGCCGCATGGTCGTCGCAATGCGCTTGATGTTGGGCAGCACTTGGCGCACGATGCTCAGATCTTCAAATTGCGCGTCCAGCGTGAGGCTCTCGATCCCGCGGATCGCCACGGCCGTCGTGATCATCTCCGACGTCGAGTGCTGCTGGTGGTGGTGGTGGAGGTTGTGGTGACTGTGGTTGTGGCCGTGGTGCTTGGACGCGTGGCCGTTCACAGACGCGCTCAGCACTCGCCCCGATAGCTGGTGGAACCGCAGCAGCTGCCGCACGAGCTCCCCGCAGCGTTCAATGTTGCGGTGCTTCTGGATGTCGCTCTGTAGCTTGTCGTGGTGCTGCTTGACCGTACTTTCCAGCTCGTGGACGGCGTGCTTGACGTGCTGCACAGACGACTGGATCGACGCCACGTCGCCCTGCAGGCCGTCCACGGAGCCCACGCGTTCCAGCAGCGCGCTGTGATTCTCGCTCACGTGGTCCGTAATCACGCGGTCGATCTGGCGGACGGCGTCGTCGATACGCTGAATGAACCGCTCCGACTGGCTGCTGCCGCCACTTGCGCTATTGCTGTTGTCTCCTCCAGAGAAGCTGACGGCACGGTACCGCGCCTGGTCCGAATTGGAGCTGCTCGTGGCGGAATCCTTGGCGACGATCTCACTCGCGATCCCACTCACATTGCAATCTGCGCGGAGAAACACCCCGAGCTGGGCTGCGTTTCACGAGATACAAACAGCACGGTCAGCTTACCCTTGGTCTCCTCTACCCATTGATCATAGTGTCAGATCTCTATACTATTCATACCGTCCTTGCGCAGCTCCTTCACGACCGCCTCCATTTCACTTCAGCCTGATGCCGCTTCCACGTTGCGGGTATCCCACGTCAACAACAAGCCGCTAAACTTCCTGCGTCCACAGTACTACTCCTCTAATACCGGTATGATACCGGTGATTGGTCAACTGACTGTATACTTCTTTCGCAGAAAGTACGAGTTGAAGTGACTGCCTTGGGATTGCGAGCGTCTGTTTGCCCACGCGGGACGGGATGCCCGAAAGATAACGGATCATTTCCAAAAGCAGGGGACTCGTCACGCGCCCCATCTTCAAGAGACCGGCCTTCTTCACACGCTCATTGCGGCGCTGTGCGTGGGCCTGTTCGTCTCTAACCCGGCTCTGTGTATTACCCAGCGTGTCCACTCGCGACCCACGCAAGAATGGCCGCCAACGACGCGCTCGCGGGCGTGAAATGCTACGTGCCCGACGACCATTTTGTGTGGCTTCCGGCCGTGATCCTGCGCGAGAGCAAGCATGAAGACCCGAACAAAACCGAGAAGCGGTACCACGTGCGCGTGAGCGTGCCCGTGCTCAGCGACACGCAGGTCGAGACGGGCGCCGTGACCGAGCACGAGCGCGTGATCGACTTCAACGACAAGGCCACCAAGGCGCAGTTCGCGAGGCTTCAGCTCGACTCGCTGCCGTTCCAGAACGAGAACCTGGGCGCCGCCGGCATTGAAGACATGATCGCACTCAACTACTTGCATGAGCCGGCGATTCTTTACAACGTCAAGAAGCGGTTCCTCCAGAAGCTGCCGTACACGTACACGGGAGACATTTGTATCGCCGTGAATCCGTACCAGTGGCTTCCAGAGCTCTACTCGGACGAGCTCCACGCGCAGTACCTGACCAAGCCAAAGGACGAGCTGCCACCGCACGTGTACGCGACGTCTGTGGCGAGTTACAACGATATGAAGAGATTCGATCGCAACCAGTCGATCCTCGTTAGTGGCGAGTCTGGTGCCGGCAAGACCGAGACCACCAAGATCCTCATGAATCACTTGGCGTCGATCGCCGGCGGCCTGAACGACTCGACCATCAAGAAGATCATTGAAGTGAACCCGCTGCTCGAGTCCTTCGGTAACGCCAAGACCGTACGCAACGACAACAGCTCGCGGTTCGGCAAGTTCACGCAGCTCCAGTTCGACAATGTCGGTACGCTTGTCGGTGCCAAGTGCCGCACGTACTTGCTCGAGAAGACGCGTGTGATCTCCCACGAGCCGCCTGAGCGCAACTACCACATCTTCTACCAGGTGCTCGAGTCGAGTGACGCCAATCCGGACTGGATGCTGCAGCAGAACAAGGCGTACATGTACACGGGCACCGGCAGCAGCGTGCAGATCGAAGGCATGTCGGACGCCAAGCACTTTGAAAAGACCAAGTCGGCGCTGAGTCTCATTGGACTGGGTATCGACGAGCAGCAGGTTCTGTTCCAGGTCATCGCGGGTATCTTGCATCTCGGCCAAGTCCAGATCCGGGCCAAGCCAAAGAACGATGAAGAGTCCATTCTCGCGCCGACCGACCCGGGCGCAGAGGCCACGACCAAGCTACTCGGGGTCACGATTGCGCAGCTCGAGACGGCGTTGTGTTCACGCAAAATCTCCGTATCGAACGAGATCGTGACGGCGTTCCTGAAGAAGGACCAGGCCGAGGAATGTCGTGACGCGCTGGCGAAGGCGATCTACTCGAAGCTCTTCGACTGGTTGGTCGTTCGTATCAATGCCTCGCTCGCGAATGACGCGCAGATGCGACACCAGGTCGGCATCCTCGACATCTTCGGCTTTGAGCACTTCAAGCACAACTCGTTCGAGCAGTTCTGCATCAACTACGCGAACGAGAAGCTCCAGCAGAAGTTCACGCAGGACGTGTTCAAGACCGTGCAACAGGAGTATGAAGCCGAAGGAATCGTGTGGAGCCACATTGACTTTGCTGATAACCAGGAAGTGATCGCGATCATCGAAGACCGTCTCGGTATCATCTCGCTGCTCAATGACGAGGTCATGCGACCAAAGGGTAACGACGAATCGCTCGTGTCCAAGCTCACATCGATCCACAAGGAGGACAAGCACGTGATCGAGTTCCCTCGTACGTCTCGCACCCAGTTCACGATCAAGCACTACGCCGGGGCAGTCACGTACGAGTCGATCGGTTTCCTGGATAAGCACAAGGACGCGCTGCTGCCTGACTTGTCGGATCTGATGCGTGCGTCGTCCAAGTCGTTTGTGTCGGACCTGTTCAAGAACGAAGAAGGGCTGGCTGCTGCGCCTGCGGCTCCCAAGCCTCGTGGAGGCCGAGCCGCGGGTGGGGCTCTTACTGTCGCGAATGTGGGCACGCAGTTCAAAGACAACTTGAACGAGCTCATGGTGAACATCCGCCAGACCAAGGTACACTACGTGCGATGCATCAAGCCCAACCAGCGCAAGAGCTCAACGATGATCGAGCACTCTATGGTGATCTCGCAGCTGCGGTGTGCCGGTGTGATCGAAGCGATCCGCATTTCGCGCGTGGCGTACCCGAACCGCCTGTCGCTCGAAGAGCTGCTCAACAAGTTCTGGATCTTTGCTCCGAAACCAAACAACGAGATGCCGCTTCGTGACCGATGCCAGCAGCTCATGGAAAACATGAAATTCAAGTCACCAGAAGAATACCAAACCGGTCGCACCAAGGTGTACTTCCGGTTCGGAGTGCTTGAGGCGATGGAGGAGAAGAAGGCTCAGCGGCTGGACAAACAGGCGCGAAAGCTCCAGCATATCATGCGTGGGTACCACATGCGGTTGCTGTATCTGCGCAAGCTCCAGGCTGTCATCACGCTGCAGTCCGTCGCGCGTTGTGTTGTGTGGATGACTCGCTACCATGCGTACCTCAAGGCGGTCAAGCGACTGCAGGCACGGTGGCGAGGCATTCGCGGACGCCGCATTGCTCGGGAGGTGAAGCGAAACAGCAAGGCGGTCGTGATTCAACGCCACATCCGCGGATTCATCAAGCGCAAGCTGTTCAAGAAGAAGCGCCAGAGTGTCGTGCGCGTCCAGTCTTTGATGCGAATGAAGATCTCGCGCGCCAAGTACGTCAAGGCTGCGCAAGAAAAGAAACTGCAGGACGACATGGCGTACCAGCTTCAGAAGCTGCAAGAGCGACTGCAGGAAGAGCAGAACCGCAACGAGCAGCTCGTGTACGAGCGTGAGTCGAACTTACGCAGCAGCATGCTTGAAGTCCCAGCGCCTCGCACGCAACGAGCGCCATCGTCCGCGCATGTGTGGATGCAAGATGCCGACGGTATCATGAGCCAGCTGCAGGACGAAGTGAACCGCCTCCGCAAGGAAAACGAAGAGAACAAGTCGGCGAACGCCACGATGCGCAACGAAATGGACAAGCTCAAGAGCGAGAAGGAGGTGGTCGCCGCCAACTTCCACGTCAAGATTCGCCAGTTGGAGGACGTCGTTCGTGACAAGGACAAGAAGATCGCGGCTGTCGAGAAGGAGTGCAGCAAGCTCAAGGACCAGCTCGCGACTGCGCTCGAGAACGGAGGCAACCAAAAGTCGGGTGGCAAGGAGCGGCGATCGTTGTTTCGCACGTTGGGCTCCAAGAAAGACATGTCCAAGAGCAACAACAACAGCAGTGGTGGCGCTCTTCTCGACTCGCTCACGGGTGGAGAGGATATTTCCCAGGCGGTTCAGACCTCGCTCGCGCAGAAGTCGGCCGACACGGCGAAGTTCCTCAAGGCTTCTGCGGCAAAGTTCTGGGGCAGCAGCAACGACGTCAACCCGGCAGACGACCGGTACTCGGATGGCATCTCCACGCAGGCCTCGTCCGAGACGGGCGGGCGTCTCTCACTCATCTCTAGTGTCGGGGCGGTCAGTAACGCCATGTCGAGTCTCAAGGGCAAGCTTTCCGCGGTCAAGGGCAAGTACAACACTGAAAATGGCGGTGGTTTGGGCGACTCGCAGGTATTCCGTCCGAGCGTCAGCACGTCGATGGCGCCAATAAACACCACTGCACCGGTCGTGCCCAACGTGAATGAAGCATTCAACTTGGACTCGATGCCCGAGGCACCTCTGCCTCCCGGATGGGAGGCACGTCTCTCACGGTCCAAGGGCAAAGTGTACTACTGCAACCCGACTCTCAAGCTCACGCAGTGGGACCGTCCCACCATCGAGTCGCTCAAGGCCAAGAAAATGGCCGCCGTGGCTGCACAGAAAGCCAAGCAGCAGTGAGTTCCTTTTGCTTGTTGGAATTGCTAGTTGATTGTCGTGGTCTCATTTACTGACTCTGCTACCTACGTTCTAGGGACCGAGACTCAAGAATCATGAGTCCGCCTTCCCATGGCATCGGTAAGACCCTTCAAGTATGCTGTATTGCAAGACGGTGGCTCACTCTCGTGCCTGATTATCAACAGAACACATGGAAGGCTTCATCTAAGTGCACAGAAGTCCCTCGAATTCGTAGGAGAAAAGACACCGTTGCCAGTAAAAGACTCACGAAGACTCCGGCCGGTGATCTCCGCATTAACCAGAAGTGAAATGAGAAGGTATCAACCACCGTGATACCATTTGTATCTCACTTTCGTTTTCTCGTCTAGTATCCGCCGCGTTTCGAGCCGTCGTAGGGAAAATACTGATCGGCTTCGAAGGTCGTGAGCTCACCAGCTTGTGCCATGTTCCAGCGGCTATCGTAGCACTGTTGACACAGATACGAGTCGTCCTGTGCGTTCCAGAAGGCAGCGAACGCGATCGCTGGCTTCATCGCCACTGCACAGGCGTCGCAGCACTGGCAGTCGCTTGGCTTCTCCCAGCTCTGCGTGATCGTCTTCAGATTGAAGAAGAACGGAGCCCCTACAGCAACACGTTCAGTGTTTCACAGTCAGCTCGCGTCTTGTCCATCCTCTCAATCTACTACGTACCGACGGTATCGTCGTTGATCAGGACCCACTGGTCCGCGTACTCTAGGTCTTGGTCCGGCCCAAGTCCGTAGGGCTTCCGTGCTGATCGAGCGTCGTCCGAGTACGCATTGCGGTACATCGCGAGCTGTGTTTTGGCATCAAACTCCTTGACAAAGCACCGCTTGATCTCGTCTTTCAACTGCTTCCGTGCTGAAAACATTCGAAAGGCCGACTGCACTGAGACTGCGCTCTTTTCACGACGCTGCCGCTCCACTGCGTTCTCCTGGAGCTGTGTTTTGGCCACAAATCCGATACATAGAGTCAGTTTTCCGCCTCGGTCTCAGTTAACTCACTAGGCTAATAAACGTACCGTTCGCTCTTCTTCTTCGGCTTCCAGGTCGTTCAGGAACGCGGCTTCGGCTTGTAGCCACTCGCTTTCAGTTTTCCGTCGCTCTTCTTCGACTTGCCGATCGACCACTTCGATCGTCGCTCGCTCTCGCACCTCTCTCTTGGGCACCACGACCTTGGACTGCTTGTACTTGGCCAACAGCTCCTTCTCCTGCTCTGCAACCAGTGCCTTCAGTTTCTTTTGTAGCTGCTTCCACTCGCCAGGCTCTTCTAGTGTGATCACTTGCGATACGAACAACTTCTTTCGCCTTGTTCGCTCCGCGATCGTGGCTTCCCATTGAGCTTTCAGAGCATTGTATGCGTCAGCAGACTCGCATTTGTGACGCTCTTTGATCTCCACCTTCTCCTGCTTGAACGCGTCCCACTGGCGTTGTCGTCGCAAGCGAATCACTTTGTTCTTCTCGACTCCGTCGATTTGCTTGCGTTTCTTCTTGTACTCGTACTCCTCCCGCATCTTGTCGTATTTAACTGTGACGTCGTGCTTGTAGCGGCGTATCTGCCTCGTGGCCTCGGACGCCCTGTCGAGCATCTCCAGCTCCACCAGCTCTTGTGCCTTCGCATCTTTTACTCGCCGCTTTTCCTTCGCGCGCCTCACTAACTCACGGAAACAGCGTTGCAGTCGCTTGGCCATCTCGCCTCTTATCATCTCACGAAACGCATCGCGTTCCTGTTGGATTCTCTCCATTTCGCGATAGTAAAGCTCCAGTAGCTTCTGCTTGGCTGCGATGCGTCCACGACGACCGCGATACACTCGCTGTAGTCTCACTGCTGCTCGGTTTCGCCGCCTTAAGTCTTGTAGAAAGCGCACAAAGTGCGAGCGCATGCGGAACGCGCCCTGTACTTTGATCGCCGCCTGCACGAGTGTCCACTTGGCCTTGGCGATGCGTCGGCCGATCATACCACGCACTGCGCGTTGGATCTCCGTCGCGGCCCAGCTCTGGATCGCAAATTTCTTCATCTTGACAAACGCTGAGACCTTCTGCACGCGTGCTATGCGCTTGAAGGCCTTGATCACGAGCTGTCGGCTGCGTTTAATCACACGTGCAGTCTCATACCACATCACGAACGCGTGCCGCATGCGCTTCGTACGATGGTAGTACCGCAGCCGCTCTATTTTCTTGCGGTCCGAGTCCTTTTTGCGGACTTTAAACACGAGCTTTTGAAACAGTGGCGTGGCCATCTCTTCGAGAAGGATTGTGTGCTCAGTGGCCTTGGAAAAGAGCGTTTGCATAGGAGGAAGCGTGAGAAGCTCTTGAAAGCGGCGGTGGCTGATGCGTGACGAGCTCATGCGCTGACGAATATTAGCTGGCGTCAGCGTGCCTGTAGGCTCCAGGACTTGCGCCTGGCGGAACTATGGATCCCAACACCATTAGAAACCCCATGAGCCCTTCTACAGAGTAGAGACAGTAAACGTACCCGCTCAGAGACGAGCCGCATGCACGCTTGGTTCCGCATCAGCTGCGTGAGCATGAGCGACAAGTCGCTGATCTTCATGGCCGTGGAATCGCTGAGCCCGTCGAGGAAGCCTGTACTGCTGAAGATGCGGAAGCCCCAGGCCAAGTGCTCTTTCATCGACACCAGAGGCTGCTGAAACATCCTACACGACAACAGCAATACCATGACTTACAATAGCGGAGACCAACATCAAAACTGAGATAGAACTCGTACTGCAGCCCGACGAGTAGCAGGCGCCAGTTGACCATGGGAACGTTGTCGTTGAACAGCTCGTACGTGTACTGCATCTTCTCCAAGTGACGGCAGAGCTCGATTTCGACCGGCGAGAGCTTGGATTTGTAGCCAACTTCCTCCTCCACGCCGAAAACGGCTCTCAAGACCCCCACAAACCGAGGTTTCGTCACCATATCGTGGGGGAATGACCGATAGCAGCTCTCGTAGATGGCTCGGTCGTCTCCTGCGAGCCGCACGCGTCGAAAGCACGGCGCGGCGATCAGTCTGGACTGTGAAAATGCATATTTGTAAGCTGTAGGAGGTCACGAGAGTACGCTGCAGACCACCGTGGTCTGACCACGTACCAGGTGGAAGATCTCTCTCCATTTGAGCGTGTGGAACTTTTCGAGCGTGATGTTGGTGGAAACGAGCAGCAACAGCAGCTCCACAGCCCATTTATCAGTGGGTTTACGAGCCGGAATGGCCTCTGGCGATGAGTTTCCATTAGGTTGAGTGTCTTCGCTGTCTACATGGTCTGGAAGTCGCGTCGTGGTGACCTTGTCGTCTGGAACGCATTCAGGTGAGTCCATGGCATGGCCGCTGAAGCAGCACCCTTCGCTGAACAGACACCAAGGGATACAAGTAAATTGAGACCAAGGAAAGAAACTAGAAGGTAACGCCAAGTTGAACGAGATTTGTATTCGACAGATCCGCTATTGTGGAAGCAACAGCAAGTTCGGTTGGATACAAAAGTGCAAACCAAGTCATGAACATGCCGTCGTCCTCTCCAGTGCAATCCACAAAAGACGGCATTGGAAAGAGAGGCCGCCAGCATACAGTGCCACTAGCTGAGATCGTGGCGTGCAGACCACACCACAGAGGCTTCAGCTAACAGCCACCAGAGGCTGACTGACGGCTTAGCCCATGTGCACGCTCACGGGCTTGCCCTGCGCGCCCATCTCCTTGAGGTGGCGGAAGTGGGCCATGATGGCCGTGGTGAAGTCCGGCAGCACGGTGTACTTGATGTTGTACTTCTTGCAGACCTCAATGATGATCGGCGCGATCGCTGGGTAGTGGTACTGCGAGACACCTGGGAACAAGTGGTGCGTGACCTGGTAGTTGAGCGCGCCGGCAAAGAACGTCGTGACCGGCGAGTTGTGCGAGTAGTCGACCGACGACTTGACCTGCGACACCGCCCACTCGTCGTCGACCGTGGTCGAGGCCTCGTCGCCGTTCGGGTACTCACACTCGGTCGAGACGTGGCTCACCTGGAAGTTGAAGGCCAAGTACCAGCCCGTGACGAACTCACAGAGCAGGAACACGCCCCAGAACTCGGACGACGGCACATTGAGGTGCACGAGCGGGATGTAGATGCGGTAGAACGCCCAGAAGGCCTTGGCCGTGAGCAGGTGGACCCAGGCCGTGAGCGCGTGCGGGTTGACGCGGATCGGGCCGTTGGTCAGCGCAACGAAGGTCTCGAAGATGTCCTGGAGACGGAACTTGATGGCCAGCACGCCGTACAGAGGCGGCAGGTACAGGTGCTGGAACTTGTAGATCGGCAGCAGCACCTGGCGCTCGACAATGCGACGCACGTCGCTCTTGAAGTTGACTGGAAGATCTGGGTCCGCACCGGCGACGTTGGTGTAGATGTGGTGGCCCACGATGTGCTGGTTGAGCCACGAGACCATGCAGCCGCCGGCGAACCAGTCAAAGACACCGCGGCCCACGAGGAACCAGCCCGTCGGGCTGCTGGACCACGCGGCGTGCGACGAGTCGTGCATCACGTGGAGCAGCGGCAGCGCCTGGCACACGCCGAAGACCACGCCCCAGAAGTACATGGTCGCGAGGTTTCCAGGGATGAGCTTGTTCATGCCGGCGTAC
Organism: Pythium dissotocum; assembly: GCA_023336355.1. Lineage (NCBI taxonomy): Eukaryota > Oomycota > Peronosporomycetes > Pythiales > Pythiaceae > Pythium > Pythium dissotocum. The sequence continues at coordinate 16,568 of JAADWY010000288.1, read as the reverse complement.
GCGAGCGCCGCGACCATGAACACGAGCGCCATGCGCCAGATGCCGCCGTACGGGCTCTTCGGGTCGATCTTGTTCTTGACAAAGTACTCGTTCACGCGAGCAGCGCACTCCTTGTAGAAGCCGCTGTCGGGCTTGTACACTGGGAACTCGGTCGGGCCCACGAGCTTACCGATGGCGTACTTTCCCAAGATCTTCTCGGCGCGGTTCGAGAACGGGTGGTACGAATCGAACGTGTCCGTGCACTCGCGGCCGGCGTGCAAGTGGATGAGCTCTCCGCCTCCTGGGTGGCGGTCGGCCCACTCGGTCACGTCGTACACGACGCCGCGGATGATCACCCACGAGCTCTTGGGCGTGTTGTGCTTGGCCACGTCCTGCCACGTGAACTCGCCGCTGCTGCTACTGGCGGCCGCGGCGGCGGCGCTGGTCGTGAGCGCCGCGTCGCCACTCGAGGCGGTCTTGCGCTCGCGCAATCCTGTGGATTTCAACCGCAACGACGCGTCAGCATTTAGGATTCACTCAGCCACAGTAATGGAGAGTCAAAACGTACCGCTCGTGTCGATCTCGCTACGTGGCGCCATGGTTTCCGCAAGCTGCTCTCCTCTGGTGTTTCTCTGCGCTTCTTCCTGCGCCGGCGAAAAATCTCCAAGTGGCTGCTGTGGAGTGTGGGCCACTGCTGGACCACCTCTTCCTACCTGCGGCAGTTCTGCGGGTGCTCGGTTGCCTCTGTTTAGTGGCAAATGAGGCGCTTTCACGAGGTGATCTCTTCGCACGTGGCGATCCACTGGCATAGCTACACCCGATCTGGTTTGGCTCATATATCGGTTATGACGGGTTTATAATCTTGGTATTTTGGTGAGATGGCTGATGTATCTGATACTTATGATTTGTGGGAGGTGTTTGGACAGACCCGCGACGTCACCGGGACAGTGGCTATGACGAGGCCGTCAGCTCTTCACCACACACAAGTCGCGCGTCTCTTGCGACTCATCCGATCGGTTTGGATCGAATTTGCGAATGGGACAAAAAATGGAAGGTCTGCATCAAACGCCAACCATCAATGGGTTGATTGATTGATGCTGGAGGCGCTAGAGTTTGATGCGGATGTTGGCGTGCTCAAGCAGCGTCGCCACCACTGAGACCGCGAGCATGTACACGCACAGCACACCACCGGCAGTCAGTGGGCTGGCGTAGATCGTTCGCATGGTCAGATTCACGGCACCAGTCGCAAGATTCGCCTGAACATCAATCACATTGATTCATGAACATCAGTCAGTTGACTGGGATACTTCTGTACCAGTGAAGAGGTTCGAGACTGTAACGATACGTACGATGAGGAAGACGAAGAGCTGGTTGCGGCTGATGCCCTTGAACAGCAGCGGCGTGCGTGGCAAGAGGCTGCAGTGTAAAGGATACAATCAATGAGCACTCGGGCCGAGCCGTAGAGGCAGAACAAGCAGCACGACATACCTGACGACGTGGATGCCAGCGTACACTGTGAGGAGGAACGTGGACTGCGCGAGCGTCCACAGCACGTACGAGAGGTTCACCATGCGTCGAGACGGACGCGACACGAGTCGCACAGAGAGAAACGTCGCCACCACCAGTACGAGCGTCGCCATGGCCAGCGTCATGGTCAGCCAGCGCATGTTGCGGACCACCTTGCCGCCGTTGCTGTCCATGTAGCTGAAGATGACTTGACCTGTGTAAACGGCAGCGACGTACAGAGAGGTGTAGCCTGAGGAGCCACAGTACAAGTCAGTGCCAATGCAGTGAACGAGTGTGAGGAGGAGGGTAACGTACCCAGCAGACTGAGGATTCCTTCGCGGTTCTGAGAGAAGAGGTCATCACGAGGGGCGTTGAGGATGAAGTCCTCGCCGCCATAGTGCGTCAAATAGATCTGGTAGCCTACTCAGAACACGATGATCGTCTGAGTATTTGCCCACACACATACACAGGCCATTGACTGGTCCTCACCGATGCTGAGAAGCAACGCGATGACTGGCGAGGTGGCCCATTTGCCGAAGATCTGCAGCGCGGAGAAGAGCAAGTAGACTCCCGCGAGGGTGAAGTAGAAGTTCCAGTGGACGCCGTACTCGCTCACGTGCTCCTGGTAGTTGACGCCCTTCACAGTGAGGAAGCGGACGAAACCGAGTACGAGAACTGGTACGACCGGACGCAGGAAGGCGTACACACGACTCACAATCGATCGCGATCCTTCGTTGGTACTCGAACTGATAGTCAAGTCACGCAAAACGTCAGTACAGCTCATCATAGGCTCATGTGTAGGTATAAACGCACTCACCGTTGCTTGCCATCGGCTCGTGGACGCGTCGAGCGCGCGTAGGACGACACGACAGCAGACGAGAAGATGAATGCGCCAACACCAATGTCCATCTACATAGCCACGTAACAGTGAGTCAGTTGTCTCCACTGGTGACCATCAGTTTCTGGTGCAAAGTTTTTTCCTGAACGCACCACACTGAAGCCGTGGGTCTCAGTCTTGGCGAATCGCCGAGGGAAGACCGTGAAGTCGACGGCCAGGATCGCGAACACACTGCCCACAGACACACAGAGACAGTCAGTGTGACGTCTAGACGCCTTATAAGAGTTACGCGACTCACGTCGAGAGCATGATCTGCGCGCGGAAGCACGTGAGGAAGGACAGCTCCGTGTCCAGCAGCTGCCCCATCTTCTCCTTGCGGCAGTGCTTGAGCACGAACTCACGTGCGTGTCTCCACGACATCCAGTTGAGCAGCGCCGCGGAGAAGTAGACGGCCGCCAGCAAAGGCAGCGTGTACTGCGCGAACGTGAATGCTACCATCGTCGGCAGCGTCAGCACGACGAACTCGACGAGGATTGTGATGGGGATCGCCTAGAAAGTCCACACCAAAACATCAGTAGCTGCACAACATCAATCAATGCAGCAAAGCACGACAAATTACGAAGTAGCCAGAGCCGATGGTGCGCAGCCCCGCGACCTCCAGTAGCAACAGCAGCTCGCTGTACAGCCATTGTGTTCCCTGTCACACACACACGGAAATGCCACGTCAGAACTCGGACGTTTCTACTAATTCAGAGCCTTATAGATACGTACGGGCATCAGCGCGAAGAGCAGAAACACCTCGCGACCAGTAGTGCCTTGGATATCGGCCACGAACGCCTCCTTGGCGCGCTTGTACTCGTCATCCGTGATGATCATCCTGATTTGACCTGCTTCAATTGCAATTGACGTTGGAGGCCGCTTCCTCGACAAGTGAACAGCTCATGTTATCATTTCAGCCAATCAGAGGCTGTTAAATTGCCAAATATGACCAATCGAAGCTCATTTGAGTATTGGCCACATCACGATGACTGGTATGAATGGAAGTCCATGGCGGCGCCATGCGCGTGCCCGTGCGCGGCGTCCACGCGTCGCCTAATGCAGCGCTATGCATGACGAGAAGGTTCCTAACAGTCTGTACTTGTGTGGGGTTGTCGTAGACTACAAAGAGGAGCAGGCGATGGAGGTGGAGGCCCTGGAGGCCATCTACATGGAGGAGTTCACCAGTACGTTCGAGAGGATCGCAGCCATTGATCATCACGTGACTGATGGAAAGCCGTTGTTTGATGGTTGTCTTGTAGAGCTCACGGACGAGCCGCTGTCGTACCAGATCCACGTCGTGCCGAACCAGGACGGCCAGGGCAACTTCGTGGCGCTCACGCTCAAGTGTTTAATCCCCGAGTCGTACCCGGACGAAGAACCACGGATCGAGATCGTCGTGGAGAAAGGCATCAGCGACCCGCAGCTGAAGGAGCTCCAACAGCTCATCCAGGAGCAAGTCAGTGAGAACATGGGCATGGCCATGATGTACACGGTGAGCGAGGCCGTGCGCGAGTACCTCGTGGAAAACAACCGCGAAGGCAACGACGGCTCCGAGTACCAGGAGATGATGCGCCGCATGGAGATCCGGAAGAAAAAGGACGACGCCAGCGACGCCGCCGATGCGCTCGTGATCTCCAACGCCAAGGCCGAAGTCAAGAAGAACGACCACGGTGCGTTTGGCTTTATATTGGATCTCTGTGGACCGAGGAGCTACAGTGGATGGATGGTCTCTAATGTTGTTATGTGTTTTTTTTAAAGGCACTCCTGTGACGGTGGAGTCGTTCATGGCGTGGCGAGCAAAGTTTGAGAGCGAGATGAAGGTCAAGACCAAGGAGACGACCAAGGACGAGGCCCAGGCCAAGCTCACGGGCCGCATGCTGTTCAACCGCGGCCTCGCCAAGGATGAAGTCGTCGAGGGCGGCAAGGACGACGAGGACGACGACGACGACGATGAGGAGGATGACGAGGACTACGTGGAGGGCGAGGACGACGAGGATGACGACGACGACGACGAGGATGAAGACGAGAAATAGGAGGCTCGTTCGCGATGGCACGTAGACGCACACACAGCCAGCACGAGGAGCAAGCTCTTGTCATTCGTCTTTATCAGCAACGTAATTCAACTCGTTTTTAGGATCCTTCACCGCACTTTGACTCATAATTAATGCAACGGCAAGTCACGGACGGGTACACGCACGGATGGACGCACGGATGAACATACGGCTTCACTCATTGACGAATGACACGTGCTGGATGAACGACACGCGCTTGCGCTTCCGGAGAGCGGCCGCGCCAGCACGCGGACGCATGCGATGCGACGCCTTGGACGCATGGGTCCCCCATTTCAGATGATAGAACAGCGCCTCTGTGAGCAGCGACTCGCGGATCACGCGGTCTTCGACAAGAGGCCGCACTTTGCTGTAGAGATCACTGACGCTCATGGTCGGGAACCGCACGTGCTCCATCACGTCCGAGAGCACGTCCAGAATGGATCGGTCGGACGACGCGACGCGGGCCTCGCCCCACATGACCAAGGCCTCCATAAGTGCGATCTCTTTGATCTGGAGGTCATCTTGCTCCACAATCTAACAGGCAGAAACACACTCCGTTAGCCACCACAGCGTACCGAATCTGCAAAGATTGAAGGCGTTTTAGACGTACTTCGCACAGCACTTTCTCGGGGATCTGCACCATGAGGGGATCTCGGAAGATATCCTGCGCGTGGATGAGCACGAAGCCCTTGCAGATCTCGCGCAGCCCCGAGAGCTCGTACATCTCAGAGCCGATCAGCAGGCCCACGACATTGTGGAGATCCACTGTAACCTCTGTACACACCAAGATTCCAAGAGTAAGTATGCTGTCTGTCAGCCAGTAAGGGCTCTAAGCTGCAGTTGCACGTACCTCCTGTGTAGATAAATACGAGCATCTTCTCCAAAATGCGAGCGTCGACGCCGTGGATATGCACTTCTCGCTGCGTGGCTTCGCGCATTCGACCCGTGAGCATCGCTCGGAACGGCTCGGAGCTGGCCGCGAGCATGAATCTGTGTGCGTAGAACTTCTTCATCTCCTCCACGCTGTCGTCCGCGTCCTCGTCATTCACGGGCGCAACGCGAGCACAGAACACGACGTCGGCGCCGATCATGGACTCGTCAAAGCACGGCGACGCCGCATCACCACTGCCGTTGCTACCGATCGCACGCTTTAGTCGAGTCGTGAGGTCGCGGTGGTTTGTGTATGAAGAAGACGCCGGCTTGGCGTGCGCGATGCCGCCTGCCTGTCCACCGTACTCTTTCGAGTTTGTCTCGGACGACGTCTCGGACCGGTAGTCGTCATCCTCCGCCGATACACCAGCCGAATCCAGCGGTGAGCTATTGGACCCATACAATTGCGGCGAGTGTGATTGCAGTGGCGCTGCAGGGAGATGGGAAGCCGCCGTTGTCGTCGTCGATCCTGGGCGAATGGCTGGCTGATTGCGCGGGCTGTCGACAGCCATTCCCGACGAGCTGTGGTCAGTCTGCTCGTCGTCTTCACGCTCCGTCATGTCGTCGTCTCCTAGTGGATCCAAAAAGTCCCGTATCCGCACATTCCGCGCGCCAGGACGCCCCGCCGCCGCCATGATGCGAGCTTCTTCTTCTGCTTGGGGTCTTCGTAGCCACCGTTGCTCTATTCTTCACGGTTGGAAATAGAATGCGTAGATTTCATTGGATGAAATATGAACTCGTGGTGAATATCAACCAATCATGAGACGACGACTTCCCCAGTCACATATCTTTCGACAGATTCCACAGACAAAGTGCATCGGGGCGAAGAGCTGCTCGGGTGACGGGATCCGGCGTGTGATTAGAGGCATTTCTGAGGCGGCGGTGACGCGAACAACAAGACAGGCACCATGATCAAGGGCATTATGATCGTGAACAACCACGGCAAGCCGCGCATCGTCAAGTTCTACGAGCATGTGGTACGTTTGCGCCACGATCTGTGATGTGGAATTTGGAGATTGCCTCGAGGTACATGGGGAAATGGAGCTGACCCGCAGGTTTCTATGTGTGTTGAGGACAGCCCGACGCAGAGCAACAAGCCGTGATCCGCGATATTTATACGCAAGTGTCCAAGCGCCCCGACACGCTGTGTAATTTCCTCGAGGGAACGTATGTACCCACCCAATGTGGACTTCTAATCGTGTGATACAGTTCAATTGACGTTGTGATAATGATGCAATTGCAGCGTGCGATACTGGGGCGACGGCGTCAAGCTCATCTATCGCCACTACGCGACGCTCTACTTCGTGTTCGCGGTGGATCAGCAGGAGAGTGACCTGGGCATTCTGGATCTCATCCAAGGTGAGTTCATTTCACGATTCGATTTGGCTACATGAGTCAACATTTCTGTGGACACCTCGATACTGATCTTTGCGAATGAATGATTTGCTGCGTAGTGTTTGTGGAGACGCTGGACAAGATCTTCGAGAACGTGTGCGAATTGGATCTGATCTTCCACAGTGACAAGGTCCACTACGCGCTGGACGAGATCGTAATGGGCGGCATGGTGCTGGAGACCAACATCAACGAGATCCTCACGGCCGTGAACGAGATGAACCGACTGGACAGCAACTCGACCAAGCGCGCGCTTCCAGGCACAGCCAAGCGGCCGTAGAAAAAAATGCGCTTGCTGTAGCTGCCGAGGAGTAGAATCGAATGACGTGCCACGCACGCCTGGATGTGATGGCACGCGGTGCATGGGAGAAATGGAGAGGGCGACAATGTATGTACAAAAGCGAATGACCATGTCGCCATGACTGCTCGTTTATATTATTTCAGTGTAGCTCACGTCTAGATCAACACACCCTTCTTCTTCTGGGGCTTGGCCTCGCCCTCGGTGGTCGCCGCCGCCACAGCCGCAGTCAGCGCTCGCGCCTCTTCCTCACGCGCCTTCTTCACACGCTCCGCATCCACCAGCGCAGCAGCCTCCGCCGCCGCAGCGGCAGCCTCCTTCGCCTCGTCGGTCAGCACAGTGCCGCCCAGACTCACGACGAGGTCTTCCAGAAGCTGCACGCGCTCCGTGAGCTCGACATTGTCCGCCGTGAGCTTTTCGTTCTTCTGCTTGAACGTCACGAGCTGCGACGACAGCGACAGCGTCAGGAACGCCATACCGATGTTGAACACGTTCAGCTTCTGGGTCTTGAGGTGCGACAGGAACGACGTCGGGTACTCCACTGTCAATCACGATCATTTCCACACAAAAGTCAGCGAATGTGTAGCCAATTCCGCTCCAATTTTGCTCGAAAACGTACCCTGACGAGGCGCCTTAGAAGCAGCAGATGCTGCAGAAGCCTGTGCCTGGCTGGAGAAGCGGCGTGCGCGGCGCATGGAGCTAGAGACGCGCTGCATCATCGTGGTCTTCGATCAAATTTTCGATTCCGTCTTGGACCGTCGTCACGTGTGGCGCTCTCCAGCACTTGCGGCTCACAAACAGAATGATGGTAGCCATGAATCAATTGATGTGGTACACATTATCGACCTAAACTTTAACTGTGTATACCACATTATCTGGTGGATATGGCTTCAACTTGCTTCGCCGTTTGGGTCAACAGTGTGACGAAGCGGTGGCGCTGCGTCGTGGAGACGATGGACGCAGCGAGCGAACGGCTCTGCTCTGGTGAGAGCGCAGGAGAAAGCACGTGCTCGTCGACCAGCTGAGTAGTGATCGTGGCGTGGAAGTGTGCTTAGATATAAAGCAAAATCCACCAAGATACCCCACTCGTTAGCTGATACCATAAAACAAAAATGGATACAGAGGACAACACACTCACCTTTCAATGGTGCAGCGACGCGTGGTGCGTGGAGGAGCTGGAAGAGAAACTGCCAGAGACTACGCTGCTTGTAGTGTACACGTTTCGGGCCGAAGAACGCCAGTGTCGCCCCCAGGATTTGCGGCGCCGCAGCTGCGAGGGTCGCGCCGACGTCTGGCGAGCAGCCCCACAGCTTCTCGGAGCTGCACACGTCAAGTACAAAGTCGCACACAGCATCGCAGATGCCTTGGACTTGGTGGTCAGCGTTGAGTTGCAGACAGCAGAGTCGCAGGATAGTCGTTAGAAGCGACGAAGACGCGAGAGAACTCGGGAAGAAACGAAGAAGATGGCGAAGCAGAGCGAAGAGCTCGATGATCTCGGGCGTGAGCAGCTCAGTGGTTTGTTCGCTCGAGAAGACACCATCGATGCGTTTGTGGTTCGCTGCATCGTCGTCCGCAGGATGGAACTGGAGGCGGTGGGCACACACCTGCAGAGTCGTCTAAGGTAGAAAATGTCAGTTGGCTTCCACAGCAAGGGTAATATGCTGTCAGATCGTACCTCAGCGATCTCCTGGGCGACTGGCACAACTGATTCTTGGTGCGTAACGCTGTTGCATACGATCGCAGACAGGCATTGCAGTGTTGGTGCTGAGACCGTGTGCGGGAACCACTGCAGGCAGTACTGGATCACTTTTCGAAGCCTGGTGATCGGTGTTCCCAAGTTCTTCACGACTGCTGAGCTGAAGTACCGCAGTGTGCATTCACGGAAGTGGCTGTCGTGGCCATGAGCTGCGATGGCATTGGCGACGAGAGGCCACACTTGGTCAACGAGGGCGAGACTGCGATCAAGAGAAGCGACGCCTCCAATCGCACGCCCCAAGCGAGTCAAGCTCTCCGCGGCTAGCCGCGAGTCCTGGCTTGAGACGTGTTGAGTCAGCGGTGTGAGGATAGCGTTGCAAAACGACATGAAGTCTGCAAGACACAACAATCATTCGATCAGACAAGGCAGAATCCAACATGTAAGCCATCACAATCTTACCAGACTCATTGAGACCCTCTGCCAGACGGAATGAAGCCTCGAGCAGATCTCCAGCAGCCACAGTAGGAGTCGTCGGCGATAGCTGCTGGCTCTTGAGTGCTGCCGAGTTGAGCAGCTCGCGACGCTCTTCGGGTTCGGCGTATTGCCTACAAAACACGAAGTAGACAATTGCCAATGGGTCTACAATCTTCCAGAAGAGTACGGCAGCTACACGAACACAATGCTTTTGCTGAGACCCAGAAGCGCATGCGCGCTCAGAGTGAACGACGCCAGTGTGTCGAGTCCTTGATATAAGAACAACGCCACTCGAACGTAGACCTCACCCGGGAGAACGAGTGACTTGCTGAGCGACTGGAAAAACCTAGACACATCTATCAGTTCTCCGCGTCATGTCGCCTAACACGTGAGTCTGTACGCACCTTATACAGCCACGGATGAGGAGTGGGTGATGTGGCAACTGGATCGAATCCAGCAATATCTGCTGCAGTAGCTGCGCTCCTTCGTGGGATGACTGTAGCCTCGCGTCGTCTTCGTCAAGATCATCGTCGTCGTCATCGTCCGAGTCGGACGAATCAATATCGAACAGCTCGATCGTAAACTCCAATAAATAGAGCGCAGCATCAAGCGTTGCAATGTCCGTCGACGATCGCAGCAACGCAGCCATGCCTTGCACACAAGATGCTCCACGCTCACTCGCAGGAGCCGTCGGCCACTTGGCGAAGAGGCTTAGCATCGTATCGGCAACTTCTCTGAGAGGAGAGTAGAAAGAACGTTGTCAGTACGGATACAGAAATCAATGATCAAGTTGACATACTGTCTCAGGCCCGTCACACTCTCGACTTCTGGCTCATCATCGGTCGATGAAGGCAGCTTGTGCGAGTCGACAAGCCACGCGGGGTACCGACAACGTTCGATAAGAGCGTTCACCACATGACTGAGGACGCCTCCAAGCTGATCAGGAGAAAACGCGGTCGACAGTAACTGCAGCTGAACGCCTTGGTGAACACGGCCATCCAGGAGGGAGAACCAGAACTCGAGTGTGGGCTGCGCGACTTCCGCGTCCGGACACGACGTGCAGGCCAGCATCAGTTCCAAGAAGCAGCGTGGAAGAGGCGATAGTGGAGGTGGCGTGGAAGATGCTGCGAAAAACTCTTGGCCCTCGGGTGAGAAGACAGCGACAGAGTGGTGGAGTGCGATGGCGCTGGCGATGCGAGCAACTGCCCGGCAGGTGTCGTCGGTTGATGGGGCGCCGTTGGCAGTGGTGAGCACTTGCTGTGCGGACTGAAGCCACGCGACGGTCTCAACTACCGCCTCCACAATGTTTGGTGATAGGAAAAGAGGGTCGCTTGGCGTGCTAGTGAAGATATCCACGATGATCTCCCCAGCGGCCTACAATACTCACGACATTAGCACCGCGACAATAGACAGACAAAAGCAGTTCTTACTGCATACCTTCGCTGCATGCTCGCTTTCACTCACGACAGTATCCAACAGTGCGGATAATAGCGAGCTTCGCCTGAGAGTACTGACATCGATTCCAAGTTCAGGACACACAGAGACAGAGCCGATGCTCCAGCTCTCAATGCACCGCAGCGCACTCTCACGGATCGCACCGCTGTTGACATACATAGTCTACGTCAGACGTGGGCATAGTAGAAATAACATACTCGATTACTACTCACCTAGATGTGAGTGCCGCGTGAGCGACCCGAAGAATCTCCGGTAAGTAACCGTGGAAGACGTTCGCGTGGTGCTGGAGCTCCTCCTTCCCGATGGTTACTGCCTGCAGCAAAGTAGGAATAGCTCCATAGATTTCCAGAAGCTACGCACAGAAACGCTTGCGGTTCAGTTTATCTCATCATCGAAATTTACTGTAGAAGACAGCAATCTGCTTACCATCATGGCGCCAGTGGACGTTTGCTGGGCATTGAGCTGTTGGAGCTCTTCGTGCCACTGGGGCCACTCATGCCCGTGCATCTTGACGACCAAGTCGGCTGCAACCACACACGCGACGCGCAATGCCGGCGAGTACGCTGCCCCAAGAGCCACTCGAGAGCTCTCAGTCAGCCACTTGACCACCGTCTACACAGCACGAAATGTCGCCTTTCTCAGTTTGATATCCTCATATAAAAATCAAAAGACAAACGCGAGTCTTACTTGGCGCACGATACGGCGCTGCTCTATAGTCGTTGACTCCCATCCCTGCGTGACCTTGAACCGCAATAACTGCATCGTCACGACCAGCACGGCGGGCGGCAGCGTCAGTGTCTGCGTGTTCTCGCCCATCTCCTGCGACGCGTGCTGCAGCACTTGCAGCGCGACATGCCACGCATCGTTCGTCGCCTGGAACGCGATGAGCCACTCGTTCGCAGAGCGCTGCTGCGGACTGCCAGGCGTCGCCTCAAAGAGCGTGCGCGCCGTCGCCACGAACTGGTGCTCCATTCTTGTCCAGCGTATCTCCCGACAAGTGGGATCCTCTTGACTGGAAGGAGTTATTAAATTTCAGAGGTCATTCCTCAGACTCTGACACCTATGGTCCAAATGGACAATGTAGCCATTTGAGATGATGCAATTTCAGTAGATCGAGAAAAATCGCCTTTCGATTCTATTCCGTCGACTTGAGCGGCTCCAGCGAGTCCAGCGGCCAGCGTGGGCGGTATTTGGCACCGACTGGCTCACTGCGCATGCCGAGCTCGTACCATTCGACACCAGCCCATGCGATCATGACACCGTTGTCGGTACAGAGCTTGGTCGGTGGGAAGACGACCTGGAGGCCCTCTTCCGATCCGGCTTCCTGTATCCGTTCTCGGAGGTATTGGTTGGAGGCCACGCCGCCGCAGACGACGAGATGCTTCATGGCGGAGCCGACGCGGTCACGACCCCACTGCGTCGCACGCCGAGTGCGTCGGACAAGCTGATCGACTGCTCGTCTTTGGAAAGATGCACAGAGATCGGCCTTGATCGCTTCGTCGAGGGTCTCAATGGTGCGGAGCTCACGCAGCATCGCCGTCTTGATGCCCGAGTAGGAAAGATCACAGTCCTAGGAATCGCCACCATAGCATTGTGAGAGAAATGATGCAGTGAACTTGTCCAGACGACGCGAGGCATACCTGTCGGCGGGTCATTGGCTCGCTGAATGGGAACGCGCGGTCGTTGCCTTTCTTGGCAAGATCTTCGATGAGCTTGCCGCCGTGCACACCCGGGTTCTCAGCCGTCAGCTCCAGCATCCGCGCGACTTTGTCGTAGGCTTCGCCCACTGAGTCGTCCAGCGTGTTGCCCAGCAGCTCGTAGTCTCCGATTCCACGAGCCAGCACGAGACAGCAGTGGCCACCGGAAACGAGAAGCACAAGGAACGGGAACTCGGGACGAGACGGGAGGTCCAACTACACCCACACATAGCACGAGGATAAGAGAAAGGGATAGATACACCGTACAACGAAGGGTGAGGAGCTCACCGATGGAAGACGTGCGACGAGCACGTGAGCCTCCAAGTGGTTAATCTGTAGGAAGTCGATCTTGTGGTCGATCGCTAGTTGCTGCGCAGTCGCGAGTCCGACGCCGAGACACGGCGAGAGCCCTGGACCAGAAGTCACAGCCACCGCTGAGAGCTCAGAGATCGACGAGAGACCGCTGTGTAATGTACAGTAAAGCACGCGTCTGTGGGCCCAACAGGTTCAGTGTGGTAACAGACACGGAGACTATAGTACCTCTGCTGGATAGCGGCCTCCAGTACGTGTGGTAGATTCTCTTCGTGAGCACGCGCTGCCAGCGCAGGCACAATGCCTACAGATAGTCATATAGATTATCTTGTCAGTACACTCGCCATACTGTTGCTCTTTGTAGCAGCCACACGTCCGCACCTTGCCACTTGGCGTTGAGTTCCCACTGCGAGGACACGACGTTGCTCAGGACGTTGCCCGTCGAGTCCACGACGGCGACTGCTGTGTCGTCACAGCTCGTCTCGATGCCCAGTACGTACGACACGCTGCGCTTAGCACCTGCGCTGCGGTGTCCACGCGCCAGCAGCGCCGCCGCCCGCGCTCGCGCCACGCCAACGACGTTCATCATTTCCACGCCAACAGAAATGAACGGCTCAATCGTGACATCTTCGATATTATATCAGTAGGTGAGTACCACACAACTGGCATCCGAGATGCCCAGCGTACTGCTTTATGATCCCAACTGTTTATAGGAGACTTGCCTTCTTGTGACGACGGAAGCCCTGCATGGTCTTCGCCGTCGCCTGAGCCTTCATGGAGACTCTAGGTCTATTGGAGTGGGTAGCTAGTTGCAAAGGCCACATTCAATTTGCTGGGATTAAATTACAACTACATTTGGAGTGTACGGATTACGATATGCAACTCAGCGTGGCCACTTCGATTCGGTGCTTTCACTAGTCGGTCGTGAAGCCGTACAGCTCCGTGTCCAGCACGGCGTAAAGCACAGCCTTGAGCTTGCTCTTGAGGTTGTAGCGAGGCAGATCCAGTCGGTTGAAGCACGCGTGGCTGCGTACGTAGCCGCCTTCATCTTCCATGTCCACGCCCTTGAGAGTGAATGGGCACAGGCGTCCTTCGTAGCTGGTCAACGCACCGAAGCCGGCAAGTGGCACACGCGACGATCCCGTGCAGAACAGCAATAACCGCCGTCGGTACTCGTTCGGCATCTCACGAACAATGTCCCAGAACCACTCACGCACGGGGTGCTCGATCAGATCCGATGTGTACTTGGAGTTGCGTTCCCAGTCGTCCACGTCGATCTCATCGGATCCGGATAGAATGTAGTCCAGCTCTTCTGCGTCGAACATCATCAGCATCTCAGGCGGCATCACTTCGTGGAAGCCCTTCAAGAACGAGAAGAGCTGGCTCGACACACTGTCAAACAACAGGTACTTCATCTTGCAGTCCACGTACTCGAACTTGTTCTCGTCAGTGACGTCAATGTTGCGACCCCCAGGGATGAGATCCACGATGATGGTCTCACCAGCAGCTGACTGCTCCGTGACTGTGAAGTCGAGACCGAGATCGTCCACGCCGTCGTTGTCCAGCAGCCACAGCATGCTCTTGTACGCGTCTGGGTCGAAGTACTCGAGGTCACTGAAGGTCACAGGCTGGCCCAGAAGGATCTTGAGCAGCGGTAGTGACAAGTGGAAGCCCGTGACGTTGCCTTCGAGCAATGCACGGCCCATGAGTCGACCGACAGCGTAGAAGTGAGCCAAGTGGTTCTCGCCAATGTCGCGCTTGGACATGGGATTCAGGTAGAATGTACGGTCCTTCGAGTCGAAGCACTTAAAGATACCGGCCTTACGAGACACGATCTTCTCGAAGATCTGCACGAGCCACTCACGGTAGACTCCGCCAGCGTCGATACCCTGTTCACCGATGAAAGACATGCGGATCGTGCATCGAGAGAAGCGTTCAGGCGTCGACGCGAGCGTCTCGATCGAGTCCTGGAGCATTTCTTCGCGGCGGATCTTGACCTTGAGCAGCGACTGGTCCGCAGGCACGAGCACCGTAGATGTGCGGGTCACAAACTCGGCGATTTTGGTCGGGAAGTCGAGCAGTGAGTGCTCTACGAGCACCTTCGGGTCCTCCTTGAGATCCAACTCCACGCTGTCATTGAGTGCCGGACGAGCCGGATCAGCGTTGACTGACTCTAGGAGGCTTTTTGGACGAGTCACCATTTCCTGGATCAGGCGCTTGGTCACATCCTGTAAGGTCGACAGCTGCAGCTCCTCGTTCTTCTTCTGGCGTCGCTCCTCGTCCGTGAGTTCTGTTGTCTCGCTCTCGCCGTCCTCCTCTTCAGCGACGACGACTGAGCGTCGAGGCGCCTCGTCGTCCTGTTCGTCAGCGGTAGCAGTGGTCGCCGAAGTTTCGATGGTGATGGCCACTTCGTCTTCATTTGCAGAAACCTCGCCTTCTGGCTGGTTTTCAGCCGCCGCAGCCTCGGCCTCTGCGGCAGCCGCCGCTTCCGCTGCCTGTTTCTCGCGTTCCTCCTTAGCCTTCGCCGCTCGCTCCACAGCAAGTGGGTCGTCCTTAAAGTGAAGCACGTAGCCTGGGAACTGGGTCTCTGAGCCAACGCTGGCGTCACGGTACCAATACAGCTTTCCCTCGACGTCAACCTTGCGAACCCACTCCTTGCGCTTCCTATAAACGAGAGACACCACATCAGCAACGCCGCACGCCACAATTAATACTGTCAATCACAGTTAACTCACCGTGCTCGAGCTTGGCGCCGGTGGTTGAGCGTCGCCGACACACGCTGGCGTTCCTGGTGGAGCTTGTCCTTGGTCTTCTTCTTCTTCGTGCCGTCTTCCGGGCACTCGATCGGCGTACCACAGATCGTGCAGAAAATGTTGCGCTTGAGGTTCTCAAAGCCGCAGGCCAGACACACGTTGAATCCTTCCTCCGCATCGCGCAGTGCCGCGTCCAGCCTCAGATTAGCCGAGCTACAAAGATTTTCCACCACGTTCAGTCAGTCGTCCATCTCCAAAAACACCAAAAAGCAACAGCGACGCCTGTAGAAACTCACTCTGGAAGCAGAGGCATGTGGAGTGTGTACCACTTGTGCGTGCGGTTCATCGAGATGAAGTTGTGCACGAGGCACCCGCACGAGCCGATCATGCCAGCGACGATCAGCGCGATGAACAGCACGGTCTGCGAGTCATCCGCCATACTCGCTCGTCGCCTCCTCTTCCGTCACCTGTGCGCGCTACTACAGTAAGAGAACGCCGGCGATGTCGACGAAGATGAAGATCGACGCTGCTGCTGCGTGCCGAATGCGAGAAGGCAGTCGAAGGATCAAGCGCGCCGAGGCAAATGCAGATCGATCGAGAGCAGCGTTCCTTCTCTCACGCTCGCGCGGTCGTGGGACACAGTTTGCTCCGGTCACTCTCTGAATGTGGGTCTCAGTTCCCGAAGTTCCAGAATGCAGTACGGTAGCTCCTGGATTTCCAGATCCAGGAAGGGAAATTCGGAACAGCCGGGAAGACAGTACCGTATCCTCAATAGTGCCAGCCTTCAATACATTGTTCAAGTTTGTACGAAGACTTTAGAGGTTTTACTGTAGTCGACAGCGTTGAGCAATCATGGGCTTGTGAATTTTTTCAGAATTTCGTAATAAGTTCCAGAGGGGATGGATGAGTTCTGGATCGACCCAAGG
Source organism: Pythium dissotocum (assembly GCA_023336355.1). Lineage (NCBI taxonomy): Eukaryota > Oomycota > Peronosporomycetes > Pythiales > Pythiaceae > Pythium > Pythium dissotocum. The sequence goes on along the minus strand of JAADWY010000288.1, from coordinate 222 downwards.
TGATGTGTGAGTGCGTGACTCACCCAGTCTGAACGACAAAACTCCAAATTTCCAACAGAATCAACACAAATCCAAAAGAATATTCAGTTCTCCAAGACTGCGTTAGGTGACGGAACCCCAATAACAGAGCAAGAAGATGAAAAACAGAGAAGGATGTGGGAAACCACACAGCAAAGAGGGGGGGGACGAGTAGATAGTGGTTAGGTTTGGATCCACTCAGTG
>JAADWY010000287.1:0-36632 GCA_023336355.1 Pythium dissotocum | reverse complement strand
CCCCCCCCCCCCCTCTCTCTCTCTCCAAAAGCTGAACCTTGGAAGACAGTCCTACAAGACAGCTCGTCATGTGGGTGATGTCTACACTTGTCGAATTGTTTTACAGGCTACTGTACTAGTCATACGGTGGTATGACGACGGAAACCACAGCTACAGTATAAGCTCACAGCAGCAAACGTGGCGCAACGCACGCGGATTCCCAGCGCACGACGGTGGTGAGGAACGCGATGAAGACGTGGTCCATGGGGCGGCGTCGCAGCCTTAGCGGCATGTAGTTGTTGTACACGACATGGCAGGCGTTGTGGCCTTCATCAGTGACTTGCAGTCGCAAGTGGATCCTACATCAATCAGTCATCACAATCAAACCAAACATCAGTCGTCAACATCAACACCCGAAAACTAACATCAATCAGAGCCCAAGCCTCGACGTACCAGGTGAAGATACCCGCCCATCGTTGCGGACCTTCGAGCGGCGTCTCCAGTTGCTTTAGCGACCGCATGCAGACCGTGTAGCCGCCGTCCTCTATCCGTACACGGAACAGCATGAACACAGTGTGGTGGCGTTTGCCAGGACAGCGCGGCCGCGTGTGGCTACGGTAGATCACGACCATATCCGGACCAGGTCGATCAATCACCCTCAGTTGCACTGTGGCACCCCACGCACCGAAGGACTCACGCAGTCGATCTTCACTAGAGAACACGTCCCACGTCTTCTGCATGATGGCTTCTACGTCGTGGCCCTCGAAGGCCTTGGTCATGGAGAACACCACCGAGTCCTCGGCTTCGTGGCGGTGGTCCGTCCAGCCCATACAGCTACTTCCAGACGACGCTGTGAACGGCTGAGCGTCTCTCGCTGTGAGATTTTCGAACACATCGCGCATGAAGCCGGCGTATTCCTCTGGTCCTGGCAGTGTGAACTGGATCTCCGAGTGGCTTGGCGCGGGGGCACACTCACTGTCGTGGTCCAACTTGGACCACCCGCGCACTAAACTGAATGCCAGCGACTGCACCGACATGGACAGCAGCTCCTTACCACGCAGCATCCGCTGCAAGTCCTTCTGCTCGCTCTGCAGTTCTCCAGCGTGGAGCTTGAGCTCGATGAACCTTTCTTGGAGCTGTTTGATCTTGTCGCTGAACTTGACCTCGGCCTTATCGTCTGTCTCCTCACTGCCTCTATCTTCCAGGAACAACACCTCACTGGTACTACTGCCGCCCACCAGCACGTGTTCGAAGCCGACGCTGCGCTTGCGCACGGCGTGGCCGGCCATGATCGTCGCGCTCGCGGTCTCGAGCCGCCGCACTTCGTCGCGCATCGACCGCAGCGTCGCCTGTCGTCGGCGTCGCGAGAGCCGCTCGATCTCCGTGCGGCGCATGCGCTTGGTTGCCGCGTCCTCGCCTTCGTCGCTCGCGCAGCTCATCGACGGCTCCTCGATCTTGACCAGCAGCTCGCCGTGCTTGTCGCCGGCCGAGACGGCGGTCGTGGACGCCATGAACAGCTCCAATTCCGCCGCAGAAAACGCGAACGCGTCGGCGCCGTCGGGCAGAAACGCCGGACCAGAAGGAGACTCTGCTGGCTGCTTGTTCATCGCGAGGCTACGCGCCATTATACGTATTGTGGTCGTAAGATGCGCGAGCAAGAAGAGAATGAGATGCCGGTCGGCGTGTGCCCGCCTGCAAGACTGCAGTTGTAGGTGAATGGCTCTGTGACATTTCCATGTCAGGAGCTCCTCAGGGAAAGGATCAGCTCAGCTTACTTAGATTAGATATTGTTTTCAGGAATGATGGTGTGTTTGTAACAGTGGATCCACGCTTATTTGACTTGACGGATGGTATATCAGTACATTCAGCTATCAACTCGTCAGTTCACTAGTACACTGCTCTGCATCGGTGGCTTGAGACGAGTCGGACGGCAACAGGAACAATGGGCCCAGACACATTGTCTCCCAGTGCATGATCGAGTGAAACGACTGGAGCAGGAACTTGGCGATCGGCATCTGCAGCTCGCCCATATTCGCACCGCCAAACACCACTCGGCAGCCTGTGGCGCCATCGTCGTTCATGTGCTGGAAGTGGGTCCTACAGAGCAACAGAGCAAAACGACTGGTTAGTTAACACGCACAGTCCACACTAGACCACCACCGGAACTGAACGCACCACTGGAACATGTCGACCCAGGTCTCGTCTTCCTGGAGCGACTCCTGGATCGCGGGTGTGGGCACCGTGCGGAAGCAGATCGTGTAGCCGTCGTCGGTCCGCAGGCGGAACAAAATGAACACTGTCGTGAAGGTCTTGGCCTTCCGTACGGAGTGGGCTTTTCGGTAGACGACGATGACGTCTTCGTTGGGTTCCTGTAGGAACTCTATTGTCACGAAGGCCTGGAAGCGGGCCATGTCCTTGCGGATCCGGTCGTTATCTGTGAACATCTTCCACGAATCGAGCATGACCTGCTCTGGGTCGCGACCCGGGAACGACTTGGTGAAGCTGAACATCATGCCGTCGTTCTCTACCCGTCGGCGGTCGACCCAGCCCATGAACGCGTTGCCTGAAGATATAAAGTCCCCGCACGCGCCGTACGCTTCGACTCGCTCGAAACAAGCCCGCATGGCCCCAAAGAGCTCCTCGCGAGCCAGCGGCTCATACATGAACTCGACCATGTCCTTGAACGCACCGCCTTCTTGCCAGTCTTCGATGAACGCGTCCGCTAATGACTGGACCGACTGCGACAGAAGCTGCCGCGACCGCAGCATGCGTCGCAAGTCCGTCTTCTCACCTTCGAGCCGCTGCGCCTCCAGCGAGAGCTGCACGAATCTGCCTCTCAGCATCTCCAGGTCGGCCGACACAGTCACCTCCTTTACCACTCGTTGCTTCGTCACCGTCACGACAGCGGCGTCCTGCTGCTTGGCGTGCTCCGCTGCCAGCAGCAGCTCCGCCATCTTGGCTTCGAGCTGCCGCACTTCATCGCGCATGCCGCGCAGCGTCGCCTGTCTCCGTCTGCGGCTGAGCTTCTCGATCTCCGACCTCCTCGCTCGCTTGGCACTTAGCGGGTCATTATCGCTGGTATGTTGGCCGCTCCACTCGCTGCTGGCGTCCTCTCCGGACGTGAATGGACTGTGCGGAAGACGCCGGAAAGGCGCGTCGTCGGCATCGGCCGTCGGCGTTGTGGTCTCCAGCAAAAGCTCCAGCTCGTCGGGCGTGAGCTGCAGCTCCTGGTCCACGACGTGGCCGTCCGCGTCTGTGCGGGGCGTCGTCTCCATCGCCGTGGGCGTCGCCGCCATGATGAACCAAGCGCGCGAAGGAGCTGCGCTGGCGATGGCGTCAGGTCTAGTCGGTCGCACTGGACTCCCCAGCTCAGAGGTCGCAATCATTCCGAGTGAGATGGAGTCTGAGGAGGAATCAGACTCAGATATGATCACGTCGTCATTTTGTGGGACCTGTCCCCGAGTGAAACGGATGGCACGGCTTCCTGTGTGGGTCCTGCGTGCGTGGAAGCCACTGGAGACGACCCGAGTCCTGTTTGATGGAGTTCTTGGCACTGAGTAGTGGGATCCTGTGGTGTTTTATGAGAAAAATAAGCTCAGAAGACCCCATAGAAGCCGAAAGAACCCGCATTAGTCGGTCTCACTTATCGTATCAGCTCTTCCGACTGTTCCATGATGAATAACGGCGCCACGCACACGAACTCCCAGCGCAGCACGGCAAGCACGGACTCGACCAGCCAATGCAGAGCAAAGGTCATCACGCCGCCTGTGATGGAGCCGCTGAACGATACTTCACAGCCAGTCAGACTGCCGTCCTCGCCTCGGACGTGCTGGAACGAGATCCTACGTCAATCACAACACCAAGCACGTGAGTTTCCTGAGGACTCTCAGTAGATACATGTACAAGACGACGAACCAGTGGAAGATGTCGACCCAGGACTCGTTCTCTCCGAGCGACCGCTGGATCTCGGGCGCCTGGATCGTTCTCATACAAACCACGAAGCCGTCCACTGTCTGGATGCGGAACTGCATGTACACCGTGTGGAAGCTTCTCGCCTGCATCGACTTGTACTGCGTGCGGCGTCGGATGATGCGTACGTCGTCATTCAGCACTTGCAGCACTTGGATATGGAGCTCCGTCGCGGCGCTGACGATCGTCTTCTGCAGGAACCACTCCTGGCAAAAGTGATCCCACGTGGTCTCCATGAGCCGCAGTGCATTACGCCCCGGAAACCTCTTGGTGAAGCCGTGGTACATTGTGGACGTGGCCTCGTTGAGCTTGCGCTTGTCTCTCCAGCCCATAAACTGTCCTCCCGACGACTCCCACGCGCCGCCCGTGAGATCCAGCGTCGCCATGCGTTCACACGACTCCTTCATCACCACGAGCGCGTCCGCCATCGTCAGCGGATCAAACCACGCGGCGATGGCGTCGTCCCACGAGACCATATCTTCCTCCACGAAGTTCTCTGCGACCTCCTGCAGCGACACGTGGAGCAGCGTCTTCTCATGGACCATATTCTGGAGCCGGCTCTGCTCGTCACGCAGCCTCCGCACTTCGTTCACAGCATACAGATACTGGCTCTGCATCGCCTCGCGTCGTCTTCGCACGACGGCAAACTGCTCTTCCTCCATACGACGATCCGCCTTTTGCTGCTGCTGCGCGGACGCCGCAGCGGCCTCTTTCGTCAGCAGTAAACTCGCCTCCAGCTTCTCCAGTCGCGCTACTTCCGCCCGCATCTCTGCGAATTGGTCCTTTCAAACAGTCAAAACACCATGAGATTCAAGCCTTTATACAGCATATTACTACTAGTATTAGGCAGCGTACGTTGCGTCTCTGGCGAGAGAGCCGTTCGATCTCGGAGCGCCGTGCGCGCTTGGCTTCCAAGGCCTTTTCATTGGGGCCCTTGGGGGCGCCGATGCCTCGCACGATCTGGCGAAGCAACGGCAGCGCCTCCGCGTGCGGCACCGACACGACGCCGTCGCTGCTGTCGCTGGCTGTCGCCATGGGCGAGTGTTGCGCGCGCAGAGGACGCATAGACGCCGGAATAGGAGGCCACGCGGTCTCGTCACTTGCGTGCATGGGATTGATGAGGGTCTCGTCACGCTTGCTTCCACAGTGTGCTACTATTTCACCCAGATCAGAAAGAAGACGTTAAATACGGAGGCTTCTTTTTACGGATAAAAATGTCAAGTAAATACGGAGTACAGCTCCCACCACTAAATACGGATATGTGAGCTAAAATGGACCACTATGGTGGCTAATTCCTACGAGGCGGTGATGAACACGGGCGCGACGCAGGCGTTTTCCCAGCGGATGACCGTCATGATGAGCTCGATCATCCAGTGCATCGCGAACTTGAGCACGGCGCCACCCAGAGAGCCACCGAACGACACCTCCATCCCTCCGTTCGGAAGCCTCTGGAACTGAGACCAATGGAACAGCTCGATCCAGGACTCGCCTTCTTCCAGCGCATTCTGGATCCCAGGACACGGGATCGTACGGAAGCACAGCGTGTACCCGTTCTGCGTCTGCACCCGGAAGAGCATATACACGGTGTGGAAGGCTCGTCCCATGGCCACGTACTTGGTGTGGCGTCGCATGACCAGCACGTCGTCACTGATGGTCTGCAGAAGCTCCAGATTCACTTCCACGCCGGCACTGAAGATCGTGCGGCGCATGGCCTTCTCGTCGCGGAACATCTCCCACGAATCGTCGAGAGACTGCTCGCAGTTGCCCGTAGCGTAGTGTTTCGTGAAGCTAAAGTACATTTTGCCGTCGCTTTCGTCAAGCTGCCGCTTGTCTGTCCACCCGAGCACGGACGAACCCGACGTGATGAAGTTGCGCGTGTTTTCGAAGCGAGCGATCGTGTCGTACGCGTCACGCATGAGCTCAAAGCAGTGGGCAGTCCCCAGTGGCTCGTACTTGGCGTGGGCGACGGTGTTCCACGACAGCGCGTCGTCCTCGGAGAACTGGGTCATCAGCGCCTTCATGGAATCACTGAAGAGCTGTCTCTCGTGGAGCATCACTCGTAAGGACGTGCGCTCGTCGCGTAAGGCGGTGGCTTCGTTCGAGAGCTGCAGTAGCCGCTTGCGCAGCGTCGGCAGTTCGTTTGGACGCATGATCACGCCGCGTCGATCGTGGTTAATGGCACCGTCGGTTGCCTGGGACGTGAGCAGCTCATACTGCCTTTCTAGCCTGTCCAGTTCTTCGCGCATGCCCGAGACGGACCCTTGACGACGCTGGCGAGAGCGCTTCTCGATCTCCGACCGCCGCAGTCGCTTGGCTTCCTTCGGGTCGGCCTTGATGCCGATGCCAGGCACGACCTGGCGATGCAGGAAGACCACATTGTTGCTGCTGTTGCTGGCGGCTACAGGCGGCGCGATGCTGGGCTCTTGACGCCGCAGCGAGTGTTCTTCGGGCGCCGGCGAACTCGCGCCGGCTACATCCAATTCGTCTTCCAACGCGAGTTCTAATGCGAATTCCACGGCGGTCGCGGTGTCCACATTGCCGAAGACAGTAGCTGGTAGTTGTGGCTGGTGGTCGCACGCGCCACTGGCGTCAATACCAGAGAGAAGCGCGGAAGCAGGCGTCATGACTCACTTGCGTTTAGCGTTGGAGCTGTTCGTGCTGATGGACTCACAGACGGCAACCATAGAGTGTGGGATACCTTCAATACCGGACGGCGCTCTATTCAGAGCGCGTAATCACGCGACATGAGATTCACGGACGACGCGAAAGGCCGCCAGTCGTCCCGACGACACAACGGCAACAGTGGCTGAAGCTGTGGCTGTAGGGATTGACGAGCTCATTTGGTTGTCCGTGTACGCAACGGTCCACAAGTCTAAAAAGGCAAAGGACAGACGTCTAGAGTTGTCAAAACTGTCTATCTGGTTGGCGACTGCTTGGCTGCTACAGCGCTGCAACGCGTCAACGCTACCACGCGAGCGATGCAATGCAGGAGGCTGTGACCCCCTTCGCGCTTGGCATCTGCTCCGGTGGTAGAGGCAGCCAGTTGACAGACGCTTCTCGAGTTGAGCTTGGCGGTTAGATTATGGTCGGGTCCATGTTCCTCGACGTGGGTGCCCCACGACTTGATTGTATTGCAGAGGCTGCTCCAAGGCACTGTAATCACGGGCGTCGAGGCGTTAGGAGCCACCACAAGGTTCCTACTGTCAACGATATCTTTGTGTATTCACTGACATGTGATCCTAACCGCGACCGTCTGATCTCGCGATGATTCTTTCCATGGAGTTGAGATCGAGATCCAAACACAAGATGAGCAGCGTGGTTTCATCGTCCTCTTGGTCCATCCTCTTCTCTTCTGGGCTTACCACCGGATGGTTCACTGTTCAGCGCTTGGGACCCAAGTAGGGTCTCAAGCTGCGAAGTGAGCAGCTCGCTCCCCAGCCACGCCACGCCAACGCCAGCTCTGCAGCTCCTGAGTTTTGTAGCGGGGACCAGCACCTGAAAAACAACTGTGCTGCGTGGCTCTCGCACGTTTGCAAAACTCTTTCTCTCGTTCTCTTTCTTTCTCTTTCTCTCTCTGGCAGGTCAGTCCGGGGTGGATCTCAGAGCTTCGCTAATCACTCCATAGAGTGTTCGAGTCTAGCGTAAACGCACGCTCGCTCGGCTCGTGAGTTGAGACGTTGAGCTTCAGTGAACTCTCAAGATCAATATCTTTACACGGATCATAGTCTCCGATCACGAGACGCATGGTGACAAATTGGCCTCGGTTTCATTTCTTCCACACGTTGGGTTGGTGGTCATGTCTTGGCGACCATGAGATCTGGAAGGATGCCGGGTGTGGAGTTTTGTACAGCAAACTTGTGATCACACTGGTCGAGCAGCCAGTCAAGAGTGGCACGTTGCCTGTCACTGGACGATCCGGCTGCACTCACGCCATCACACGACTCGACCAGCCACACCCTGTGCGTCACATGTGCGCTTCACCAGACGTTCGCAATTTTCATCTTTGACTTCGCGTTCGACGTCAACAGGGAACCCCTCAGATCTGTTTCCCTGTCCAAGAGAGCTCCAGTTCACGCTTGTGGTCTTGTGCTTGGACTCATCCCGCCTGGATTCTGGTCTTGAGAGAGCTGCTCTGCTCGTCGTCTGGGCGTGTGGGGCGTCTGGCAAATACAGAGGGAAGGACAGGTGGCTCCACGTTTCACGTTGCAATCCCGTGCGCGTCGACGCGGCGCTGCCTTGCTCGCCACAGCGTGGGACGCGACTGGAAACCGCGGACGGAAAAAAAGCAGCAGTCGACTGTCGCCTGTCGACTCGAACACTTGCCGACGCAGCTGGGCCACGACTTGAAATCCGGGTGGTGAACGGAGACTTCTTTGGTGACCTCGATCAATCCATCAATCGAGTCGACGTCTGCGTGCTGCTCATCGAAGGAAGTCGTGTCGTAGCAGTCGGCATCCGGAACAGTGCTGTAAGTGCTGTAGTGTTGAACCTCCTGGACAGGCTGATCGCGTGTCCCGCAGCAGCCTTCGTAGCAATCAACAACAAAATTTCACTACGCCTCGGCTCGGCTCGCCACTCGCTTGGCCTCGCCACCCCACCCGCTGACGAAACGCCGCCGTCGGTCGCCTCCTCCTTTTCTAGTTGGTTGGGTGTGCCTTACCGCCTCGTTCCCCAGCTCAGCTTCACTCGCCGACTGCCAACCGCCATTTGCCAAACTGCGCTCACCCTCGCAGACATCAATCGAAAGATGCAACCAAGCAGCCATTTCCTCACGCCACCGGCAGTCATCGGACTGGATACTGACCAGGACGCGCAGCCTTCCTCAACCACTTCCACCGTCGCAAATACAAGACGTCGCCCTCAGCCAAAGGCCACGCGCTCGACCACTGATGCCCAGAATAAACGTAAGCGCCATGCTGACGCCGAGCGAGAGCGCATCCACCGCAAACAGGTACGTTGGAATAGCTTCGTTCGAATCTTTCTTCCCCACCGGGAGAGCCCACGTTGAGGTAGGCAGACATCAGATTCTGACGACACGGATGATTTTACGTTGACAGTCTGAAGTCGGTCGCATGCGCGAGCTCGTCGCCGACCTGGAGCAGCGACTGCGTCTGCTGTCGTCCTCGTCGACTGCGTTGAGCATACCTCCGTCAGATGAAAGCCTGCCGTGGTTTCCAGAGCTCGACGAAGACGCGCTCGTGGACGCCACGACCCCCGCTGAGAAGCGCGAGCTGTACGTGCGAGCATTGTCCCAATCTGGGTGGCTTCGTCGCGAGAAGGCCACGCTGCTGGCTCAGCTGGACGACTACGGACTCGTGGAAGCGACGATCGAGAGTCTTCTCAAGGACCTGATCGATGCCACGATCCACGAACCCGTCGCACCGATGTCTGCGCGCTTTGATGACAGCTCTGATGCGATGCCTGCGGCGCTGAGACAGGTCTCGTACCGCGACTTGCTGTCAGACGAATGCTACGAGCTCATGTGCGATCTCGTGAACGAGTCCAAACGGTTCACGATCCACCCGGACTGCCCACCGGGACAAGTGCACATGCCGTCCAACGCCCTCGACTGGTCGGCGCTCCTCCAACACGACGGCAAGGACGTGCGCTTCTCGCTGACCAAACACTTCCCGAACGCCGACTTGGACCAGTTGACGTCGAGTGCATGGCTCGCGTTCCACGATTCCTCGGTCTCTCGCAAGATCTTCTCGCCGACGCTGCGCCTGGAGGTCTTGCAGCGTGTCAGTGAAGACGTGCTCATCGTGCGGTGGCAGATCGACTGCCGGAAAGCCGTCTTGCCGTACGTTGCTCACTGTCGCAACTTGGTTTTCCGATGGAAAACCAGTGATGGATACTTCGTGGGCTGCCGGACGATCGAAGAGCTCACACCAGTCGGCGACTCCACCGCCAGCAACCCATCCGACGGAGCCTTTGACCAATTCTACTGGTAAGTTCGCTGTCTTTGATGCCTTCGAATCCGCTGGAAGATTTGACTCACGTGTGGTATTTTTGTCTGCAGGGCCAAGTTTACACAAGACCCAAGCCAACCCGGTTGCCAAGTCACGTTCGCTGGACGCGTCGGCGTCGGCAATGGAACGTCGGAATTCGCGCGGTTTCTGTGTACGGAGATTCCGATCTCGATCTTCCGGTGGGAGAGCATGGTCGTCGGGCCTCTATTTAACTTCACAGCAAGTGCTTAGTGTCGCATCATGGATTGCTCTTTTGAACTAATAATTCTCAAATTCTCCAAACGAATCCCATGGAACAAACTCACCTCGCTTGAAGATGGATGGAAGCTCACAGATCGTCCGTTGGTGGAACGAACGCCACGACTTCATCTCGAATAGACGCGACCTTGGTCGACTTCGTCGATTTGGCGGACTTGTCTTCGGTTCTCGACGCCTTGAAGACCATGTCACGGAAGCGCATTCGACGAGTGGAGCTGGCATGGCTGAGGTACCGTGATTCCGTCGAGCGTTGGCTGATGAAAGGTTTCTCGTAGATCACGCCGTTCGGAGCAAGCAACTGGAAAAGCCGCTCGAAGCACACGAGTCCACCACTCTCCTTCAAATCTCCATCCAAGATGTCCACGAGCAAAGCACTCCATTGAGTCGCACCACGCGAGGAGCTCGGAGACGTGGGCGTACCGCTGCGTCCGGTACCGGTTGTGCTACTCACCCAGTCATCACGCTGTCTCTTGAAAACCGCTTGAAGCGTTGCTTTCCACAGCTTCATGTCTGTGGGTACGCTCGTGCCATCGTCACATTGAGAACGCATCTCGCCCACGACTTCGTCAGCTGCCTTGAAGGCCAAGTGGAGGAAACTGTGAGACTTGAGGATGCGCACCAGAGCGTCGCTGCTGAGCGAAAACAGATCGCAGGCCTTCAACGCACGCACGGAGAAGAGACTCACCGACAGCGCGATGAGACCCTTCTCACCAAAGAACTGTCCTTTCCGATAGCGGACGGGCACCATGTCAACGCTTGAAGACGCCATCTCCAGGTGGCCGTGTACGACAAAATACATCGAGCTGCTGATTACGCCTTCGGATATCACGGACTCGCCACGTGGATAGCCTTCAAATTTGAGCTCGGTCGCCAACGATCGAAGCAAGGCGTTCATTCCGTTCACATCAGCTCGCATCAGCGGGCGGAATGCACTCTCGAGGAACGCATGCAGTGGCTGGTCGGTGATGTGAATGATCGTGTCGGTGCGCATATTGTCTGGCAGATCGGCAAGCACAGCCTCGTAGTTGACGCCGGCGTGGGCCGACCACAGCGTCGACAGAAAGATGTGGACACGGTCACGAAGAACGCTGCTGACTTTGTATCGCGACAAGAACAGCTCGAGGCTGATGTGGTTCTTGCGGAACTCGACTTGATTCCGAATGAGCGAGATGTACAGGCTCGCCATTTCACCGATCATGAACGCCATGACGAGCACGCCCATGAAGCTCATGAGAATCGAAAATACGAGATGACTTGTCGTAATCGGGTAGAACGTCCGAGCTTTCTTGACGAAAGCGGTGGTTGCGTGGAGCATGCCTCGTAAAAACCGAAGCAGAACCTTGTGAGAGTCCGGGTTCGTCGGGTCTTCGTATGCGAGTTCTTGCGAAGGCATCCACGCGTTCCAGTCCGTGCCGAACTCGCCGAACACAGCAAGAGCGAGGTAGGCGCATGCGCACCAGAACACGTAGATCAGACAAAGTAGCCAGATTGTGCCAAAGCGCGCCCACTCGTACGACATGTTCGTGCGGTCGATCTCGTTCAGATAGGACTTGAGATTTACGACCTTGACGCAGCGCAGCAGGCGAAACCAGATCGTGACCTCCAAATTCAGCGCGCTCAACACGTAGTCCAATGGAATGGCTGCGATGACGTCCCACACGAGGCGTTCTTTCTTGTACGACTCGAGGAGGTTTTGCTCGTACAGCTCGATCGAAAGCGCACTTTCGCGGAGATGCCAGTTGAACCAAATGTCGAGAGCAGACATAATGTCGGTCAGAATGTCCAGTAGGCGCACGAGTACGCACACACCCGTCCAGCGCTCCAACCCGTCGATAGAAATGCGATACGGCGCCATCATCGCGTTGAATACCGTGCAGAACACGATCACTCGCAACCACCAGATATGGGTCGTGCTCTGTGCTTCGGTGCCACGCCTGAGGAATACCACGATCGAGAGGAGGGCTCGTTTCCATCGAGGTTGTACACCCGAGTCGGATGGCGAAATGGACCGCACTGGAGAAGTATCGACCGCGGCGTCGTCGACGTCGTCATTGTTCGTGTCTTGTCGCCCACTCCGGTTGGAGCTGTCACCAGCTAGTTTGGCCGTCGCTGCTCCATTCAGCCGCTGCTGCTTTTGCTGGACCTTGACAGACTGGATCACTTGTTTCTTCCAACTCGGATACAGTTCAAAGACCACGTTGAGCGACTGACGCGAGAGCGAATACAGGATACAAGACGTTTTCGCCAACACGAACGCATTGCGGGGAGTATCGGAGAAAAGCGCGTTCTCACCGAAGAAGTCGCCGGACACAAGAGAACTTGCATGGCGGAGGTCTTGGTCGCTGTCGCGATGTGTTGTGCGCCTGCGTGAATTTCGCTTCTCGGTCGCTCGGCGAGTCTTCGCGGCGTGGAGCTCGAGCAACTTGACCGTGCGTTGGTTCATCACAGCTAGAATACCAGTGTAGACGAAGAACATATCCGTTCCGTCGTCGCCGAAGCGGTACACGAAGTCGTCCTTCAGCACGAGAACTTGACTGAATTGAGCAACGAGCATCCGCGTAATGGCTGGGTCCATGCCGCCCATGAATGGCACTTTCGCGATCATCGGCTGCAAGTTGAGCAAGCGAATATCGGTGACGAGCGAAGGAGGTAGGGATGCCTCGATCAAGTTCTCCTGTGTGATCGAGTGATACCGCCGGAAAAAAAAGAAGCCCGTGAGCTTCGTCGCGAGCGGTTCCGGAAGCATGAAGTGAGTCAAGAGGTGCCTGACGGAGCCCAGCCGGGCGTTGAACTCACGGTTGTCGGCATCTCCCATCTCGATCACATCCGAGAAGTTGCCGATGACGTAGGCGAACAGGAAGAAGCCGCTCATCATGGTCGCGATTGAGCAAAGACACTGCGGAGTCGTCTTGGGTAGCTCGCCTTGGTAGGAGGCAGACATGAGTCCAAACGACCAGAACAGCGACGAGAAATACTTGAGTGAGTCGCTCGCATGCTCGAGAGATTCCACGAGCAGCCACTCGTTCCAACCGAATGCTGTTCTCCGATTTTCGAGCTCAGAATTCATCATGTTGGCTGTCGACAGGTGAGACGCGAAGTCGTGGTACACGCAGCCGGAAAGATGCGTGAGCAAGAACGTGTAGTAACCAAGCCGCAATATGCGTAGCTCGGTCGTCCTCTTCAGGTATCGCTGCTCCAGCTGCGTGAATTGGCTTGGAACTCGGAGTAGACGGAACAGCTTGTTGATGTTGAGCAGCTCGTATCTTCGCCTGGGCATCAGCCAGTTGACCATAAACAGCGGGAACAAGGCGGCGATGTCGATCAAGAAGCCTCTTGACCGAATGTACCGATGACGAATGCGACGCACGTCCATGACCTTGTTGCCGAACTCGTGGTAACCCATACGGCAGCGGAAGTACACATCGGCAAGAAACGACACCTCGAGAAAGACAGTGAATCCATCCACGGACGCAAAGTGCTGGTGCTCGACCCCGAAGCTCATGTGGTACAACGTGAGGACCCACTGGAGTGTCATCATCACAAAGAGCCACGTCTCCCATAGCATCGCCCCTCTCGAGTCGGGATCCAACGCGTCGACGAGAAGTACTTTCCAACGCGGATTCTTTGCCCCGTCATCACGCGAAGCCACCGAATCATTAAAACGCGCGAGTTTGTTGTCGAGTAGTCGATGCTCTAACTGCACCAGTGCAGACACCAGATTGCTGAACACTCCAGCCAACCGTTCTGCGTCTTGGTGGGCGAGTCGTATTAGAATACAACCGCTGCCGGCAATCGCATCTTCAGCGTAGCTGCACATTCCTTCGTCTTTCTGGAGTGCCTTCAGACCGAAGAATCCACCCAGCGGAACCTTTGCCTTGCTTGTGTCTCCTTTCGCGAGTTGAATCGAGCCGTGGAGCAGAAAGTACATAGAGTGCGCATTGTCTCCACTCCGGTACACGAACTCGCCTTGTCCATACAGCACGAAGCTCACACAGTCGACGAACTCGGTTTCCAGTGCTGAAAGCACTGGGCGGACGCCTGCTAGAAGCGCGAGCGTTTGCAATGCCGGGCTGCATATACTTCGCAACACTTCTCGACGATACGCCAGAGGAAGCTGGATGAGCAATTCTTCGAGATGAGCTCCACGGTGCGCCGCCCACCAGTAGTCGAGGTAAGAGTTGACTCGATGATGAATGGCCAGCGGTGCCTTCTGACGCCGCAAGAAGAATTGGATGCGAGCTCGTACGGCGAAAAACTCCTTCTGCTCGAATGCCGACGCCGTGAATCGCTTTTGAACATTGTCCACGACCACCGCCGTGATGATGAAGCCACTGTACATGAAGAAAAGCGCGATGATGTACTGGGTGTCACTGCTTGGTTCAACGGTCTTGCCGAGGCCGGTCAGCACGTTAGTCGCGTAGAAGAACGACCGGAAGTATTGCATCGACGCGATCTTGTGCACTTCGATGGAGTCCGCAGAGAGCACTTCATGCGATGCCGTCATGAACTTCTCATTGCCGAGAGCTTTAAGCTCGATGTCGTGGGTTGGGATCCAAGCGTTGACTTCTTCATGACTGAACCCTTCAAAGTACGTGATGCTGAAGTAGAGGCACGCGACGACATGGCACAGCATAAGGAGAAGCCCA
The DNA here is from genome assembly GCA_023336355.1 of Pythium dissotocum. Classification (NCBI taxonomy): domain Eukaryota; phylum Oomycota; class Peronosporomycetes; order Pythiales; family Pythiaceae; genus Pythium; species Pythium dissotocum. The sequence continues at coordinate 21,811 of JAADWY010000287.1, read as the reverse complement.
CCAAAGAGCATCAACTTTCGCTTGCTGTTCATGTGCACAAGTCGGTCCATCTCGTGTAAGTAGCCGCTGAGGCGCCAAGCTCTGCGAATAGATAGAGGTTAGAGCGACATCATGCAAATACTCAAGCTGTCTTGCAGCTTCTTTACCTGAGGAGACGAGGAAATCGAAGCAGGCTTGACTTCTCCACAAGGGACTCAAACACCGAATACGGGAATGCGAGTATCAAGTCGACGACAAACTCTCGCTGTGCGTATCGCGCTGCTGTACGCACTGGGTCCATGATCTTCTCCGAATTGACCTTGTAGGAGAGGTTGAAGTTGAGGTAAATGTCGACGAAGAGAATTCCGTCCACGATGACGCTGAGGAGATAGAGATACCACAGATGCTGATCGACCGCTGGAAACACGAGCTGAATCGGTGTGAGAATCCAATCGTACGCGAGAACACCCTAATCGTACACCAAGTTAGTGACAGCTCCGTGCAGTTTTACAGAGCGCAGGTTCCTTACCAGCAGCACGAATATCCACCACAGTCGAGCGCGGGAATCCTTGTCGACGCATTTCTTCAGAAGAAGTCGACGCCACTTTGTTGGCGGTTCGATCGAGCGTAGAGACGGTTGCCGAGCGTACTGATCGGTGAAGATACGAACGTCGTTCACTGCTCTGTTGTGCTTGACCGTCAGCGCTCGCCGAAGGCGATTCACCACTGTGATCGTTTTCGTAATACCCACCACCCCTCGTATCGCGTTATCTTTTGCGATCGCCCGATCTTCTTCTCCATTCGAATTGGCTTGGTTGACGCTCCCTTCTGGAACAACCACGTTTCTTTTCTGCGATTGCTTGAATACACCCTTGGATTCAGACGTCATGAGTCGCTTCAGTTGGGACGAGAAGACTGAGCCGCGTCGTTCGTTTGGTGCAGATTCTGGCTGACTGGGTAAGACAGTCTGAGGTTCATCCTTCGACGTGTCTTGCTGGTCTGTCTTCGCAATTAGTGTGGCGACAGTTTCACGGATCATGCGAATGAAGCGAGGATAACCTTCCAACACTTTCTCGGTATGAAATCGCGAGAGTCGGTAGAGGATACTGTAGGTCGTGGTCACGACCGTCGCTGATCGACAGCGATCCGAGAACAACGATAGCTCGCCGACGAAATCGCCTTTCCTCAGCTCGCGGACCTTGACATTGCCGACAATGACATCCAGTACACCGGCGTGGATAATATACATCGCGTCCCCTTCGTCACCGACGTGAAAAACTGTACAGTGCGCTGGCAAGAACATCGCTTCGAGAGCATTCGTCAATGCTCGGATGAACTCGTCACTGCAGCCAACAAACACTGGAATCCGCGCCACCGTGCTCTTGAGCAGCTCGCCTTGGAGATCCTTCGCGATGGACGGACATAACAGCTTCATTGCCGCTCGATCGTTCGATGCTGCATCCGTACTGTAGTTCTACGAAGTCACATACAGAGTTTGAATGATTAAACGTCGTTGCTAGATAGAAGTTGCATGGTATTGCGCTGTCTCACCTTGAGGTAGTCGATTGTCTGCCCTTGCAAATGATCTGGTACTTTATGGAACGTCATGATGTGCTTGAGCTGGTTGATTCTGGCTTCTGCCTCTTCGCTTTGCCCACTTTCACACTTGGAAAGCATGAAAAACATGCCGCACAAATACGTGAAAACCGAGAATCCACACAGCGCCACGACAATCGTGAACACAAACTGAGCGACACTGTGCGGAAGCTCGCCTTCAAAAAGTCCCGTGAGCATGCCGAAGCTCCAGAACAATGCCTGCAAGTACTCGGTGTTGTCGGTCGCGTGCTCTGTGGGCCGTTTTGGTAGCCAGTGGTTGTTGTGGTGGTCGTCGAAGCCGAACCAATACCGGACGCAGGCGACGTAGTGGGAGAGAATCATGGTCGTGACGATCGTCTTGAAGATCTTGAGCGCCTCAAAGTGGGTGGCGTAGATGTCGTCGAGATGCAGCATGTACGCCGGTATTCTTTGAAGTCGCAGTACTTTGTGTAGCTCCCAGTACATCTTGCTGGATGCCGGCGTGGGCTTCGGCACTGGGAATAGAGCCAAAGGCAGCAGCGCGACGACGTCGAACACAAACGGCAGCGACTTGATGTACTTCAGTCTCGCTCGGTTCTTGTCGTGGTGGACGCTGCCATCTTCAACAAAGGCAGTGTTCAGTCTGACCCAAATGTCGGCGCAGAAGAGCAGCTCCGAGATGTAAAACACGAAGATCTTCGCGTTCCGAGCCATTTCGATATTCGGCTCGAAGGTCACAACAAACGGGACCAGGAACAAGTCGTACAGGATCTTGTACAGCAGCACTTGATGCCACACCTTGAGGAAGAGCGACTGCGGGTCTAACGCGCCTTTGACGTTCACCTGGACATGAGGAAGGTGCATTCCACCGACCGATTGAAGGGAAAAGTCCAGTGACGACCGCATCCGCACCATTGCCCGCGTCGCTGGCGAAAGCGCTGCGGCCGTGGGCGCCGCCTCTGTCTTCTCTGTCTTCTCTGACTTTCTTGCGTGATCTTCGTGCTTCTCTTCGGGCTCATTCGGCGCGTGCAGTTTCTCCAACGACGACCGGTTGCCCCACATTGTGCGGACGACGTGCGTGGCGTCAACGGTCGCCATCGCTCCAGTTTGTGATCGATTCGCGGTGTATACCTCGACGTTCTTCAGTGCGGTCAGTTGACTGCCAGAGTCCTGCGCGGCGTCTTTGGCATTCGGTGACCGCGATATGTCTGGAGAGGACCGCTAATCGCGCAGACGATCGCCCCATTTAGCGTTCGAGGCATGTTTCCTTTGCGAACTGCGAAACTGACGAATCTTCAAATAGCAACTCTATTCACTTGCTTTTTGTATGAAAGTTGGGGCGGGAAAGTTGCATACCGTATACCTCCTCAATAGAAGACTCATCTTGGGTTTTGTATGGGGGTTGAAGACACACTGCAACTACAGGGAATATGCATCAAGACAGGCGGCAACTTCATGGGGACGTAAGGGGATCTCAACGACATGCGAGCCGCCGTGGCATTGGTGCCCACGTTCTCGCATGAGTTTTCACCTTCTTCAGCGATTCCGGGCTTTCATGGACCTGAACTGCGAGGGCAGTTGCCGTTATTGGACTGCGTGAAGCTAAACATAACTTAACAGCGTCGTGTGGTTTCGACACCGTGGCGAAGACCCCTCGCGTGCTCGAGCGAAAGCAGATCAAGCGTCGTCGTCTTAACCACGCAACTCAATGGCGAAGCGGCCGTCGGACGGCGCGACGAACGCCGTCAAGGTGCCGCGGCATCGAGCGTCGGACGGACGTCTTGGCGTGGACGCGTTTCGTTTCACGACGGCGAAAGGCACGGCCCTTCTCGCGGATGAAGTAGAAGATGCGATTGATCCAAACGCGTTGGGGCTGCGACTGTGGAACCACGTGCTGCTGGTCTGTACGCTGTACGAGGCGTTTATACTGCCGTTCTTCGTGACGTTCAAGCCTAACGCGCCGCGCACGCAGCCCAAGGAACTGTACGAGGTGGTTGTGTGCGAGTTCATATTCCTCATCGACCTCGTCGTGCAAGCGCACACAGGCTACTACCACGATGGCAATGTCGTGCGCGATCGGCGGAAGACACGCGTGCGGTACATCAAGTCGCGCAAGTTCGTGCTCGACATCTTCACGCTCGTGCCTTTCTCGTACTTGTTCTCGGTGGATATGGTATCGCGAGCTGCTCTTGAGATGCACAAGCTTCTGCGTTGGGTATCGCTGCCCAAGTACGTAGCAACGCTCGATACGATGTACGCCAAGCACTTCGTCATCATGAAGCTGCTCAAGATGATCGTCGCGACCGTGTACTTGGCGCATTTTGTCGCGTGTCTTCGGTTTCGATTCGGCTACAACAAGCACCACGACAACGAGTGGCTGCCACCAATGCCACATGAGCGACCGACTGTGCAACGTCAGTACCTTTCGTCTGCGTTTTGGGCGTTTGGTCTGCTCTCGGGTCTCTTTGAAGGGGAGTTGCCGACCACGATCCCCGAGTTCATCTTCACGCTGTGCGTTGCGGTCGGTGGCTTTTCGCTGTTTACGGCACTCTGTGCCATGTTTTTCATGATCTCCAAGTGTGAAAACGGCAACTCGGAGGCCGCTGAGGCGCGCATCAATCAGCTCAAGCACCTTCTCTCGTTTCATTGCGTCCCAGACCATCTCCAGAAGCAAGCCATCGACTACTTGCAGGTATGTCCTCACACGTTTTGATCTTTATGCGCTTATGACTGACTAACATTAATGTTTACTGGCTGCAGCGATATTACACAGACGACGAGTCCAATGATCGAGAAGTGATAAAGTTGCTGTGTCCATCGATCTCAAAAGACATTCAAGTGGAGCTGATGAAGGACACCGTCGCGAAGATCCCTCTCTTTGAGGGATGCTCGGACAAATTCATCACCGCGCTCACGAGTCTACTTGAGCTTGTCTCGCTTCCGGCGCAAAGTACGGTCTTCCAAGCCGGTGAACACGGTGACTCGATGTATATCGTTCATTCCGGGGTCTTCAACGTCATCATCAAGGGCGTCACCGTGCGTGAAATGCGAAAGCCGATGTGTTTCGGTGAGATATCGGTGTTCACAAGTGCGCCGCGTTCAGCGACGATCGTGTCTGCGACGTATTCGACGCTCTACAAACTGTCGCGATTTCACACTGAGCGGCTTCTCGAAGGATACCCCGAGTGCGCAGCCAGCATCTCCGCCGTGATTGCAGACCTAGTCACAAATGGAGGTGACAGGAGAAGATCAACGACAGTTCTTACAAGCTCGTCTTCTCATTCCAGGTTCGATTTCAAGCGAATCGATGCGACAGCAATGAAGGCGAAGTTACGCGGCCGAGTACAAGCAGCTTCATTCTTCAGTTGGGGCAAGCCGAGTAGCTACGTCCATCCTGGATCGGGTACAACTGAAGCAGAAGAGATGGCTGATAAATCTCGTGAAGCAGATTCCGATGGCCACTTGGAAAAGAAGGACAAGGCTTTGAAGTCTTATTACGACAAGAAAGAAGACGTGATGGAGGAGGACATCGGCACGACACATTTCGTTTGGCTGGCGCGCAAGATGTTATTTCGGCAGTGCATCGACGCGGATTCTCGATTTCGTGCGTGGTGGATACTCGTGTTGCACGTCGTACTCGTGTACAACTGGGTTATCATCCCGCTACGGCTCTGCTTCCCCGTGTTCAACCGCCCGATGTGGTATATCGACATGGCGAACATAGTTGCTGACCTGCTCCTCTTCGTCGACATCTACCTCAACTTCAATTTGTCGTACACGCTTGACTCCGAGAAAATCATGGACACGTCAAGAAGCGCTGTTCGCTATCTCAAGCGAGGCTTCCTCTTCGACCTTTTTTGTGTGATGCCGTTCTGGGTCCTCTCGACATCCGAGAAGAACTTCTACGTTCGGACGGCACGACTACTCAGGTATGGTGTTGAGTTATTGTATCCTAACTTCACTTGAACGACTGACGACTAAGATGTGCTTGCTTCATAGATCAAGGTCATTTTACCACCACTACCTGGAATTTAACAGGCTGTGCAAACTCACAAATCGCGGGCGCCTAGCGATTCTGGGATGCTTGCTGGTCTGGCTATACCACGTCATCGCGTGTCTCCACTTTGGCATTTCCAACTTTGAAGGATTCAGTCATGAAGAGGAAGCGTGGATCCCCAGTGAAGAAATTTACCTCAAGAAAATCAACAACACCCACTATTTTGCCGAGCACGAGGTCATCCTCTCGATCGACGACGAAGAACTTCACGTGATCGTGGGAAAACAATACTTCCGATCCCTGTATTACGCGACCAACGTGCTTGCTGCGCTGGGGAAGACGATCGAGCCAGAAACTGACATCCAGTACGGTATCGCGTTGTGCTTCATGCTGAGCGGCTTCCTCATCACTGCGATTGTCGTCGACAACGTCCAAAAACGATTCACGGCGTCGGCTTACGAACAGAAGGAATTCTACGCGATGCGAACCCGGATCCAGCTCTTCCTTCGACGCCAGAACGCCCCGGTCGCGATCTTCCAGCGCGTGAACTCGTTCTTGGATTTCTGGTGGTCGTCGCATCGAGGAGCGTTCATCAGCCAATTGCTCGCCGATTTACCAGCCCCGGTCAAACTCGAGATTCTCCAGAGCATCTGCAGTCCAGCGCTCCAAACGATCGGCTTGTTAACTGGCGTTCGACCCGTTCTGGACAAGCTCGAGGACTTCTTCGTGATGAATGCCAGTTTCATCCTCTACGGCCAAGGAGAAGTCGTGTATCGACAAGGTGACTACGCGAACGGCCTGTTCTTCTTGCTGGAGGGAGACGTTTGTGTCATCGCGAACGCGCAAAATCCGAGAAGCGTCCCTCGCGGCAGCTTTTTTGGAACTTCAGCCCTACAGCCAAAAGAATGTGCCGACGGATACGGAGAACACGTGAGTGCGACCAAGGGCTGCATCGTGTTATTCGTATCAAGAAGTCATCTACTTGGCATGGAGAAGATCTTTCCTGCGCTCTTCAGTGAGCTCTTGGCTCTGGAGACGAAGCTTCTCACGAACAAGATGATGAAAGCAAATTTAAGGTTCTCAACGGTTTCGCGTGGGCGATCGAATGCCAGTCGACGAAGCTACATCGCGCAGTCCGCAGACGCGACGACCACGTGGAAGTCGAAGCTATTCGGTGCTGGGGTATCGGCGTTGGACCCTGACTCCAAGTTCGTGTTGATGTGGGAGACGTGGCTGTTCTTGGCTATGACAGTGCAGTGGTTGGCCGTGACGGTGCAGATGTGTTTCCGTATGAAGCCGACGCGACACTTCCAAGCCGATGTCACGACTGCAGTTCTCGAAGTTTCCTTCTTCATCGATGTCTACTTGCGCACACGGATCGGCTACTATGCGTTCGGCAACAAGATCATGGACCCGCACATCATCCGGTCGTCGTACTTTCGATCGAAAACATTCGTGATCGACCTGCTCGCCCTCGTACCGCTGTACGTCTTCAACTGGTTTCGAACGCCCGCGCACCGACTCGATGGCCTCAACATCAACAAGATCTTTCGTGTTTTGAAAGTGCCCAACCAACTGAACTCGTTGGAAAGCCGATTCTTGAGACACACGACGGAGTTGCGGCTTTTCAAGCTCTTCTACTACACTTTCCTGCTCGCGCACATGTTCGGGTGTATGTGGTTTGACTTCGCGTCAAACGCATCCCACCTATTGAACACCTCCTCAGATCAAGCGACGGAGTTCGGCGATGACGACTGGCTCCCACCAGCGGAGCTCGAAACAGCGCACCTCAACCACCAATACTTCGCGTCCATCTTCTGGTCGTTTGGTCTCATGTCCGCATCGAGTACGGGGGAGCTCCCGAAAACTTCTCATGAGTGCTTGTTCGCAGTGGTGACGATGACATCAGGCTTCTTCCTGTTCGCGTACGTCGTCGGGAACTTCACAGACATCATCGAGCTTGCAGAAGGAGACAACCGCGAGTTCCTGCAGCATCTCTCTGCGTTCCGATTGATCAAGGCACATTTCAAGCTTCCCAAGTCAATATCTGAGCGGATCAAGACGTACTACTGCTTCAAGCGGTACCACACCATCACTCAAGAACGCCATCTAGAACGGTGCTTGCCTCCGTCTCTGCTCACGGATATTCGATTGGTCCACTTGAAGCCTATGATCGACAAGGTATCATTTCTGAGTGGCATGGAAGGGTCCGTGACGCGGATGCTGGTGTCGCAGTTTAGCCAGAGACTCGTGCTGCGGGACCAATTCGTGTGCAAGTTCGGTGATGAGGGCTTCGACATGTACTTCGTGTTCACGGGAGTGCTTGACGTGCTGCTGCCAGCAGAAATGGTAACCTCAGAGGAAGAAAGCGAATGGGAAGTGGGTCGAGACCAAGACAACGACCGATCCAGTGCGAAAGCCGCCTCCAGTGCGCAGACCCCGGAAGATCCACAGGAGCAGAAGCTGAAGAAAGTGAACGAGCTCACGTCGGGAAACTACTTTGGTGAGAACGGGCTGTTCACCAAGAGCCTGCGCAACGCGTACGTACGAGCATCTACTTCGTCGATCCTGTACAAGCTGTCGCGCGAGTCGCTTGAGTTGGTATTCGATCGGTACCCGCAGTGGAAAGAGAAGGTGTTGCGGATCGCGAACCTGCAGCTAGAGCAACAGCGTCTGGCTCGGTTGACGAGGGAAGAACAGCATCGTCGCTCGGATGAAGCAAACGGCTCAATGCTTTCACGCATCGACATCATCAATCGCCGTGCTGAGAAGTTGGAAGAAGAGCTGCAGCTCGTTCGCATCCGCCGAATGGACAGCACGCAGAATTTGAAGAACACCCAAGACACCGAGCCACCTGAAACGGTACGCTCGTGGGATCGATTCGTTGTCGAGCCGTGCAAGGTTATCTGGAACGACTTGAAACATGGTGCTCGTGCCCAGAGTAGTACGCATCGCCAGTGGCTGTGGTTCATGACCATGTGCACGATGTACAAGGCGTTCATCGTGCCGTACCGCGTCGCCATCGACAGTCTCGATCGCTCTACGGCTGCTGCCTCGTTTGTCAAGGCGGTCGAAGTCTTTTGCGAGGTCATGTTTGTTGCGGATATTCGGGTCAGCTGGAAAGTGAAGGAGTGCCCCGACTCGATGGAGCTCTATGAGCAGAGCCATCAGCTCATGTATCGCAAGGAGCGCTTGATGTGGGATCTCGTCGCCGCGATTCCTCTCGATCGTCTGCTTTCCGACTTCACGGACAGCCCGTGGCTCCACTTGTTGCGATGCGTAAAAATCCGCAACGTCGCGGGTTACATGAATGAGCTCAACCGCCGAAGCGTGTCCGTGGAAGCAAATCGATTTCGAGGCGTGTGCATGATCTACGGATTGTGCATCTACTGGGTCGCCTGTGGCTATCTTGCCATCGCTGAACACGAAGGGTTTGGCGAGGAGTGGAATGCGTGGCGACCATCCACAGCGTTGGAGATATCGAACGAGCACTACCCGTCGAACGAGCAAGTGATGCTTCGCATGCTGCGCGGGTTATTCTTCGGAACCACGGCGTTCATCAAGAAGGGCAAGACGTTCACACCCGACTCGACGGGGCTCTACATCTTCAGCGTGCTCATTTGCTTCACTGGCATGCTTGTCATGTCGTTCATGATCGGTGAGTTCGCAGCGCTGTACATCTCTCACATTTGGAACGAGATCGACTTCCGCAAGAACCACATCGCCGTCGAGTTGTACTTGGACCGGCTCGAGATCAGTGACGAGCTCAAGGAGCGCACGCAGCGGTTTATGTCGTCGCTCTGGTCGGCCCATTCCGGCGTGGACTACGCCGCCATCTTCAAAGAACTGCCCAGCTCGATCAAAAGCAGCGCCATCGTCCACATCGCGAATCGCCCTCTGCGTCTCTTCATGAGCACCACGTTTCGAATGATCGCGAGTGACGACGCCAAGGACCTCGAGCAGTTCACGCTAATGATCGCCCAAGAGCTGCATTTTGAAGGGTACCCTCGCGACGAAAGCGTGGTCTCGGAAGGCGGCATCTCGCGAGCCATGTACGTCATCGTTCGCGGCCACTTGATCCTGTGTAGTGCCTCCAATGCGTCGATTCCACGCCGTATCCTCCGGAAGGGCGAGTATTTCGGCGAACGCGGCCTGCTCGGCTGTGCTGTCAGCGACGTCACCGTACGAACAGTGCGTGCGTGCGATCTCCTGTCGCTGCGGTCTGAGAATCTGCTCAAGATCATCCAAGAACACGCATTCTCATCACTGGCACTTGGTCTCATCCACCGTGCGATGGTCTACATGGGCGACCAGCAATTGGCAGGCAGTTCGCGGAAAGACATGGAGGATCAGTGGGGCGAGGCACTGCTGCATGAACTGTTCAAGCTCAAGGCGACGGCACGCGGGCGGCCGTCGTTCTATTCGTCTGCCACGCGATTGTCGAGAGAGCACGTGGACCGACTCGCCAAGAGCCTTTCAAGCCCAGCAGACTGTGTACGTGCGTTCCTGCCGTTCCTGTACCTAGTGCTGCCGTTTGATCCGCTCGACTGGAATGCTACCGCACGATGTGTCGCCGGTGCCAAGTCCACGGTCGTGGACGCAGGAACGCTGCCCACGTTAGCCGCCGCAGTGAATGCATTGCCGGCAGCACGTTGTGACGTCCAGTCGATCCCCCAGGAAGAAGACGAAGGAGAAGGAGTCTCCTCAGACCCACGGCTCTCTCGCGAGGCAGCGATCGCTCAAGTGGTAGAGGCGGAAGTGGCGATCACCGTGGAGGCAGCAGCCGCCAACGTCTTGGAGGCTGCGATCGCACTGACCGACGATGCGGCTGCTGAAGCGGAAGAGGAGAAGGTTGCTGTGGTGGTGGTCGAGGAGGTCGAAGGCGAGGCAGTGGAAGCGGATGACGAGGACGTCGCGGTGCCATGCGAGGAGACCTGTGAGCCAGCAGCTCCACCTCAAGTGATCCCTACCGTCGACTGGATCTCAGAAGCACCAGAAGCAGTCACCGCAGGCGCAGAGCTCCCTCATATGGCAGAGGAGGAGGCGGCGACCTTGATGGAAGTTGCACTCGCGCTGACCGACGGCGTGGCAGTGGAATCCACAGAGGAGGAGAAAGTTGCTGTGGCATGTGACGAGACCTGTGAGCTTCAAGTGATCCCTACAGTCGACTGGATCCCATCAGCACCGGACGAGCCACAGCCAGCAGCATCCTCAAACGTCCATGAGCCAGCCAGCGACAACAAATAAGACAAAAAGCCTATGATGCTCCATCGATGAAGTAAGACATTTTGGCTTTTGACCACCAAGTCCATGTTTATGCCTGCGACATGTGCGGCAAAGCGGATGATGACGCTGGATCGAACGTGTCTATTTTCGTTATATTCTAGATTCTATCGAGTCTACATACGTGAATTGATGATAAAGTGGGGACTGTATCTGTAGTTTTGGGATGCCACCCAGTTCTTCGTAAACAGGCCGCCGCCAAGAACCGCAATCATCGTCTGGACTCATCGCGTCCGCATTAACGCAGCAGACACCTGAAGCACCACCTCTTCCTGCGTGTGCATTCCCACATACACAGACAGTATCCTATCCACTCCTATCCTCTCATGGCGTCCACGGCGTCGTACTTTGACCAGCCGCTGTCGTCGCCTCTGGCCGCGATGATGGCGTCTAACACCGGCGGCTTCAGCTTCGCGTTCGACGAGCCGCTGGTGTTCGGCGAGACCTCCAGCGAGAGCAGCCACACGTCGTCTCCACCGCCGGCGCCGTACTCTCCGGACGCGTCGCACGCGTCGCTGGTCCAGAGCACAGACGAAGACAGCGTGGACACGGGCAGTCGAAGGCGGAAGACTGTTAAGACGCCCAAGGCGCTGGCGCTCAAGCGCGCGCGGCGGTCCGAGATCGAGCGCAAGTCGCGGCTGCGAAGACTGGTGCGTTGGGTGTTTTGGATAGGAAACAGACGTCCATGTCTGGCCGAATGAGCTGATGAGTTGACGGCGTGTTTGTTGTCTATAGGATGAACTGTCTCGCATGCGCGACCAGCTCATGCGTCTCGAGTGGGAGTACAAGCGTCTGACTGACGACGAAGGGCTCAACGAGCTCGTGTTCGAAACAGAGAAGACCGAGAGCGTACAGATCGTGGCGAGCAAGAGCCACTCGGACAAGACGCGTATCCACCGACGGCTGGCGTTCATGACGCAGCTACTGAGCGAGGAGCAGAGCCAGCTACGCAAGATGCTGCAGGAGCACGAGGTCTTCCAGGAGACAATGAGGTCCGTGTGGAAATGCGACCTCAGCGAGGACGCCCAGCGCAGCAGCGCCGAGGCCGGCTACACCATGCCGCCACCAGAAACGTCCCGCGAATGGGTCCACCCGGCTCGGTGCTTCGCGTTCCTGCGGGAGACGTACGAGCTGATCTCCAGCTTCGACGCGAGCCGCGACTTTGAAAGCTCAGGCCATTCGATCATGGGCTGGACGGACAAACGCCGCGTGGACGACGCCACAGGCCACTTGCAGTACGGCTTCCGCAAGACGTTTCTGGGCCAAAACGCCGAGACGCTGCTCACCAAGTCGTGGGACGTGCTGCGCGACGCCAGCAAGATGTGGAAGCTGCTCGTGGACCCGAACGTCACGACGGAGTACACGACGCTGCAGGTGTTCAACGACGACCTCACGCTCATCCGCAGAGACCACACGCATCCACCGCTGCCGTTCACGTTCCTCACAGCGCACGTGCTGTTCCGATTGCAGACGCCTCAGGGGTACTTGCTGTGCTTCCGTACGATGCCCATTCCGGAGATCCAGGACGCACTGGAGCCGCATGAGATCTGGTTTGACATCCTCAACTGGACGCTGTTCAACCACGTGTATGACGCGCAGGGCCGCATTGCGGGCTGTGAGGTCGTGGTGGGCGGCTCGCTGAGCGACCCGTCGCAGGTCACGACCAAGCACTGGCTGTTTGAGCTGATCATCTCGGTGCTGCGCTGGGAATCCGTGTGTGTCGCGCCGCTCTTCCTCATGGGCGAGTAATCCCCGCATCATCATTTTCAGTAGGTCGGTAGGAAATGTACTAATTTATGGGCAACTGATATCTGGACTTATCTGGATTTTGGCCAATCAGAGAAAATGATTGGGCGACACCCTGTCTAAATCGATACCCGCCCAACATCTCATCTGGAGTATGGAAACCAGTTTCTCCATACCACGGCAAGGGAAAGGAACAAGGGAATATGGGCACGAGTATGCCGACGCGTTACATGCCGATGGAGGGCGCGTGGGACGACGAGGACCAAGAATTGATGGAGATACTTCTGCTGGCGACGCCTGAGGAGAACGAGACGCTGCCACACGCGGTGGAAGCGCTCGAAAAGGTGCAGGAACGGCGCCACGCGCGGTCGGCGACGATCGACGCCGCGACCAAGAGCAAGCCCAAGGCTAAGCTCAGCGCGACGGAGAAGAAGGCGCGCCACCGCGAGGTCGTGCGGCGGTCGTATCACCGTACAAAGGTGCGATTTTGAGGAAATTCGGTGGGGAAATGACTGAGATACAGCCATTTTGCTAACGCGTCTCGTGACGTTTGACTCTTTACAGGAGGCGACCAAGGTGCTACAGGACGAAGTCAAGGCGCTGGAGGACAAGTTCCGCTCGCTCACAGCCGCGCGGTCCGAGTCTGTGACGCCTCAGAGCGGCGCGAAGGCCAATGAGGACGAGGACATGGAGAAGCAGATGATGGCGCGGCCGATCGAGTCGGCGTTGGACCGCATCGATGCGTTGAAAGAGCAGTGCGCGACGCTGGATGCGACGTCGGAGCAGCTCCGCAAGGAGGCCGTGAAGCTGCAGGGTGTGCTGCTGCGCCACCAGGAATTCGCGCGTGTCGTCCAAGAGACGTTCGACGAAGAGCTCGAAGAGGTACGTTCTCACAACGAGTCGATCACTTTTTCAGGATACAGTCGTATTGATTTTCTAATGTGGATTTTATTTGAGTGTAGAGCAATTCCGAGGAAGAGCACGAGAGCATCGTGTCGTCGGCGCCGTCCAGTCCGTCGACGGCCACGACGTCGGCTACGACCAGCTCGGAGGACGACTTCTCTCCTGTCAAGGCCACGTTCAAGCGTGCGTTGTACGCGATCGCCAAGCCGACGTACGTGGAAGACGGCTTCCAGCCTGCCGCCATTGCTCGCACAGCCCGTAAAGAAGTGGGCTTCTCGCCACTCACGCCTCTGGACGCCAAGCGGCTGAGTACCGAGACCGTCAACGACATTGTGGGCTTCTCTTTGAACGGCCGAGCCGTGTCCACGGGCGTGAGTGTACTCGGCTGGCAAGACCGCCGCGTGATCGACAAGACGACCGTGCGGTTCTCGCTTCGCAAGTCGTTCGCTGGCCATAACTGCTTCGATCTTATGGCCAAGACGTGGCAGTGCTTTTCGGATCCAGTCTGTGCGACCGAAAAATTCCGAGGACTCATGGAACTGCGGATTCTGCAGCGTGTGTGCGACGACAACATCATCGCGTTGCGGGACACGCTGAGCATGGATGGCGAGAAGATCTTCCGCTTCGTGTACATGCTGTTTCGCATGCGGACTTCGCGAGGCTTCCTCATCGGCGTCAAGGCGATCAACGACCCGCAGTTCCTGAATGAGAAGCAGAAGCGTCGGCTCACGCGTGACGGCAAGGAGATCCAGTGGGTCGACATGAGCGGATGGTTCCTCTTCGACCGCCAAGGCTACTTGGAGCCCAACTCGGTGTTTGTCGAGACGGGGTCCGAGGTCGAGTACGGAGGCAACATGGACTTTGGCGACGCCTCGCAGGCCGTGACGCTGGCCATGAACACGCTGTCGACGGTGCTCAAGTGGGAGACGCTCATGGTGGCTCCGTTGTTCGCTCTGCCACCGTCCAGCGAGTGAGGACGGACGCTAGGTAGGTAGTGTAGTCGAGTGGCTTGGTTTGTATAATTTATTTGATTTCGAGTTTTTTGCATTACGAACGAACGGATCACAAATGTGAGGAAACGCGTAATATTACCGTGCGGTTGATAGCGTCAGCTCCCGTAAATTACGACTAGTTTGCCTATTATAGTAGGCTCACAGACCATCATTCTGATCGTGAGCACAGGAATTGTACTTGTTGAGGCGCAACGGTGCCGTCTCCCTTAACTTTGGTCTCACCCACCGAGTCCACCTCCGACTCCTCGAATGGAGACAGAACTTCTACTGACCATCACGGAGGACGAGCTGGAGCGGTTCCTAACCACCGGCACCTCGACCAACACAACCACGACCACCTCCAAGACTTCCACCGCGACGGCGTTTATCGATGCCCGGTTAGTCGCCGATGACGAAGACAAGCGCACGCGGCGCACGGAGATCGAGCGTCTATCGCGGCGGCGGCGCCAGGACACGCTGCGCACGATGCGCGACGACGTCAAGCGGCTGGAGACGCACTTCGCGTCGCTTATGGCCGGCCACGCGAAGCGCAGAGGCGTAGGCGCCGCGTGGGCTTCACACGAGGCTCTCGAAGATGCGGGTCTAACCGCCGCGTCTAACTGGTCGGCTCAAGAGCCCAGCCTTCAGCAGCTCCGTGAGCGGTTCATCGACGTCACGCTGGCCATTGAGCGCATGGAGGAGCAGCAGACGCAGCTGCGGCAGATGCTGCGCGCCAAGCAGCTCCTGACGTTCTCGCTGCAGTCTTTGGCGCGGACTTTCGTGGACGACTGGCACGATACGTTGCCTTTGCCTGTAGTGGAGACCTTGGAGTACTCGCCGCTCCGAGCCGACGAGTACTTCCGGTTCATGCGCGACGCGTACAAGGAGATGACGGCGTTCGACGCCTTGCTGACCAAAGACCACTCTAGAGGCACGTATATGGGCTGGACCAGTCGACAGCACGTCCACAGAGACGCCAGGGACCAGAGTGTGCCGGTGTCATTGACCAAGGCGTTTCCAGGACGCCATGCCGAGTCGCTGGCGAGGAACTCGTGGGATCTGTTCTGTAGCGAGAACAGGCAGCGGCAGATCCTGGGCGACTGGAGCAACGGACTCCACTGCCGCGTGCTGTACGAGCTCAATGAAGACGTGGTCGTGGTGTACCAGACGTTCCAGCGGCGCCACGTGGAGAAGCGGTTCCACTCGGTGCTGCTGCTGTTCCGCGTGCAGACGGAGGACGGGTTTGTTATCGGCACGCGCACGATCCCCACGCCCTGCGTCCAGGACACGCTCAAGGCCCCCGACAAGTGGACCGACGTCTGCACGTGGTGAGTCTCTGTTAATTTCTTTGTTTTCCGGTGGAAATCTGGTAGATTTGACTGACTTTTGTGAATGTTTTTCCTCCTTCAGGCTGCACGTGCGAGGGCTTAAGACGGCTGCAGGCAGTGACGGCGAGTCGTCTGACGCGGGCGTGGAGGTGGCGTTCGCGACGGCCCACGCGGCGCCGCTGCCCGTGCCCATTTCACATCTCAATATGAACTTCTTCACGACCGTCTTGCGGTGGGAGAACGCCGTCGCCACGCCCATGGCCCTCACGTGGGGCTGAGTCACTACAACACTATAAGAGCCCACTCACTCAGAAGGAAACAAATATACAGTAGATGAGGGATGAGCACCGCCAAGGAAGTTGCTTAAATATTTTTTCAAGACAGATACACGCACAGCTCTGAGCAAAGATGCACACACTACGGTCTCTCTTTCTCTCCCCCCTCTCTTTCTCTCTGCCTCTCTTGCGTGGGTGGGACGACTCACTGCAGGCTCAGCTGAAGGCGAACGAGGTGAGGAACATGGGCGCCACGAACGAGCTCTCGGCGCGCACGAGCGTCATGGCCAGCTCCATCATCCAGCGGTTGGCGAAGTCGATGCTCTTGCTGGAGATGAGTCCACTGAACGATACGCGCGTGCCCGTGGCGTGGCCCGTGTCCGGGTCCTTGACAAAGTCCATGTGCGTCCAGTGGAAGTTGTTCATCCAGCCGCCGTCGCCTTCCATCGCGAGCTGCACGCCCGGCGCTGGGATCGTACGGATGCAGTGGAGAAATCCGGTCTTGGTCTTGACGCGGAACATGATGTAGATGGTGTGGAAGCGGATATCAATGCCCGGGTACTGGACGTCTCGCCGGAAGATCGCGATGTCGTCGTTGACCTGCTGGATGAGCTCGACGTGCATCTTGTTGCTGAAGCCGAGCATGTTGCGGCAGAGCTTCTCGGCCGAAAAGTGCATATCCCAGTAGGTCTCAAATAAGCGGTGGGTGTCACAGTTGCGGAATTCCTTGGAAAAACTGAACTGGAGAGTGGACGTGTCGTGGTCCACACGGCGGCGGTCCGTCCAGCCCATGAACTCACAGCCGCTGGACACAAAGTCCTCGCTCGATGACAGCTCGTGGATCATCTTGAGCGAGTACTTGAGCACACTGGCGCAGTCGTCGACCGACCATGGGTCAAAGTGCGCCTGCGATAGCGAGTTCCAGTACTCAATGTCGATCTCCCACGCGCTCTTCTTGGGCGGTGCGAACCACGACTTGAACAGCTTCTGCGTGAGCTCGTGCTCGCGCACCATGCGCTTGAGCTGCGAGCCTTCGGTCTCGAGGACGGTCGCTTGGCGAGCCAACTCGGCCGACTTGTGGAGGAACGCGCGTATCCGAGCCGTGTCTGGGTCCACAGTCACCAGCGCAGTGGCCGAGGCGTCCGTGGTGTCGTTCTCGTCGTTGGGCATGGACGTGACGGCCGTGTAGTTTTCGATCACGTGCTCCAAGGCACGGACCTGCTCCTGCATTTGCTTGACATTGGACTGCTCACACGTCACAGATCCAGAGAAATCCGTCAAAATCCAGCATCCAGGAAATGTGTCGTCCAGAAATCCCAACCTCTGGATTCGACGGGATGGAATCCGGAGGGAATGGGGAATGGTTTTAATCTAGACTTACCTGACGGCGGGCGCGGGACATACGCTCGCCGGCCGTGCGCTTGGCGCGCAGCAGCAGCTGCGAGAGCTCCTTGTCGTCCTTGAGAAGGTCCGAGTCCTCGCCATACAGGATCATATCCAGTTGATCCAGCTCATACTGCGTCAGCGCGGTGTCCACCATGGCGATCCTCGATTTGGCTCTCGATTGCTGGAAATGCTGGACGAGTGGAGCTTCTTTCTGGACAGCCAAAGTTTGTGCGTCCACAAGGAGTACTCGAACAATGCATCTAAACCTAACCGCATGTTGACGTGCGCTAGAGAGCGTGCAGAAACTACTTTCGGCCAATCAAATTGCGACGATGGAAGCAGTCAACACTCGCATCGTTAACACGGCTGGCTACCAGTTCTTCCCATGAATCAGTATATTGATTTCGAACGTTAATCACAGGCTGTGGCTTCACAGTGATCAATCAAGAGTGCTGTGTTAACTGGGGCGAGACCATGGTGTTCTCACCGCGCACCAGCACCGTGACGATCTCCATCATCCAGTAGCGGGCGTACTGGGCACTATGACTGGACAGCAAGCCACAGAACGTCAAGCGACAGCTCGTGGGATCGTCCGGAATCCTCTCGATCCGAGTCCTACAATCACAACAGATCACTCACACCAGTCAGTCATTGTTGCAACCCGCACCTTCCTCTTCATCCATTGCGCACACGTACCAGTGGAACTGACTCATCCACGCAGCGTCACCGTCGAGCACGCTCTGGATCGACGGTGCTGGAATCGTCCGCGTGCAGCCCAGGTAGCCGTTCGGGGTCAGTACCCTGAACATCAGCAGCACAGCGTGGAACTTGGTCGCGATGCCTGCGTACTGTGCCTCTCTTCTCACAATCGCCACGTCGTTCGACACTCGCTGAAGTACGTGGACCGTGAGCTTGGTGCTGTAACCGACATTGCACCGCCTGAGCGTGTCGGCGGAGAACTGCATGCTCCAATAATCTTCGAACAGGCGACTCGCGTCCGTGTTAACAAACCTTTTGGAGAAGCTGAACTGGAGCTGCGAGGTCTCAGTGTCCAGACGCCGACTGTCGCTCCAGCCCATGAATTCGCGTCCAGTTGGCACGCGGTCCATGCTCATGGCGAACCGCTGGATCTGCTGCAGCGAGTCCTGGATCACGGCAACAATGTCCTGAGGACTCCACGGCGCGAAGCTCGCGTGGGCCACCGTGCTACTCAAGTGTCCGTCCACACGGTCCCATTCTGCCCACCGCAACGCCATCACACGTCGTACATCGAATTCGTCTTGCTCTCTTCGCTGCAGTGCTGCCGTTAACTCATCGCGCTATTTCGTGAGCTGCTCGGTCTCCAGTGAAAGCACTCGCGACTCGCGCAGAAACCGAGAAAGGCGGTGGCTCTCTGGATCCAGAAACTCGTTCATCGTCGCGATCACGTGGTCGTCCTCATCCTCATCCTCGCCTTCGTCAACTGGATTCCGAGTGTCCAGACGCAGACACTTGAGCACGGCCTCGAGGGTCTTGACTTGCAACTGCATGTCCTGGACACGCCGCTGGCGCTTGCGAAGCGACCGCATTTCAATTTCATTGCGTGACGCGCGGACACTCGACGGCTCCATGGACACCCGTCTATCGGCTGCATGCGGAGCATTATGAGCGTGGCTCGCGGCTGATGGTGGTGGAGGAGGCGTCGCGAGCGGCGGAGGCATTGGACGCAAGAGGAGAGAAGCTGAGATGTTGTTCAGTGGGTTGCCTCCGTTGAGTCACCCATCATGGTGCGTTTACTGAAATTACCTAGATACCCGCTTCAAATTGTCTGTAATTGTTTATTAGTCACATAAGATGTACAAAATTACCTTAACCGGGCCCTGCGCTGCCGAATATGGCTGCATTTGGTTGGAATGAATGTCTACACGATTCATTTTTGAATCATGACAGACGTAGCTATTCGTCGTCATCAGGTCCATTCCAAAAGAACTACGCGGTCGAATCCGCATCGCATCCGTTCGCGTTCGTCCGTGCTCCTCAGCGTTCGTCTGTCTGTCTGGCTGACCAGCGCCACGCCACGTACCCTTCCGTCCGCATCCGCACACCGTTGAGCTTTCCGTGTCGTCATTAGCTCTTCCGCCTCCTCCCACACAAAAGCCCCTTCATCCAGTCACCATGGCCACGGCAGCCCCTTCGCCCCCTGGCTCCGCCGCCGCGCCGCAGTCCCCCGCCGTCGTCAACGGCGTGGCGCTGCTGGGCCCGCCGGTGCAGCTCACGGGCCTCGACTTCGCGTTCGCCAAGGTCTCGATCGGCGGCTACCTGGTGAACCAGCTCCAGAACCAGGCACACGGCGGCGCCGCTGCGCCCGTGGACGACCGCGTGCTTCGCGACGTCAATCTCACGCTGCAGCCCGGCCAGCGCGTGCTGATCGTCGGAGGAAACGGCGCAGGCAAGAGCACGCTGCTCGGTGTGATCGCAGGCAAGCACTTGACCCGTGACGACACGTCGTTTGTGTTTGGCCGCGACTCGTTCCGTGACACGCAGTTGAATGCCCTGCGCGCGTTTGTCTCGGCCGACTGGGGCCACCGCGCCGTGGCGTTTGCGTCCCACGCGATGGCGTACTCGGCTGATATTGCCATTGAAGAGATGATGGTCAAGCTCCAAGCCGAGTACCCAGAGCGTCGCGACCACTTGCTGCGCGTGCTTCGCATCGACCCGCAGTGGCGTCTGCACCGCCTTTCCGATGGCCAGCGCCGCCGCGTGCAGCTCTTCTTGGCGCTGATCCGTCCGTCGCAGCTCATTGTGTTGGACGAAGTGCTGGGCATGCTGGACATCATCTCGCGTGAGAACGTGCTGCAGTTCCTCAAGGAAGAGACTGAGCAGCGCGGTGCGACTGTGCTGCTGGCCACGCACATTTTCGACGGCACGGATGTGTGGGCGTCCCACGTCGTGTACGTCAAGCGCGGCACCATCGGCTTCTACGGACCCATGGAGGAAGCCACGACGCGGGCGGATGGCACCCGCATCCCCATGTACCGCACCTGCGAGAACTGGCTGCGCGAGGAGCTCGCAGAGGACGACCAGATCGAGCGCGAGGCCGGACTCGCGGCCACGGGCGAGTACTCTCTGTCCAACGCGCAGAACCGAGCGGGCGGCTACGCGTCTGGTCGTCTCGGCGGCATCGAGATCGACAAGCTGTAGATGAGAAGCATTGGCAACAAACAGTATCGAATGTCAAACCGTTTTTGATCAACCAACTCATGAAATCCTTCCTGATGGAAGAATGGTCGGACGTTTGTAGCCATATCGAATATAAAAGGGAATATGAAATCGAGAAAGGCAACGGGTCTCGAGCCAAGAGAGCAATGACCACGCAGTGTCGTTTTGAATGCAGATGGCAAACTCAAGGTCTAATAATGCATATTCACTTGTATTTGTTCGTTTCATTTGTCTCCTGACCACCAACGCTTCGTGTGCGATCACTCCGCCATCATGCCACGCGCCACGCCCTTCTCCTCAGCCTGCTGGCTCGCGAACTGGTTGAAGATCTGCTCGAGCGTTGTCTGCGAGACGCTGTACTCTCGAATGTGCATGTCGGTCTTCACTCGCTCGATGCGCTCGAACACCTTCGACAGCTTGAGCTGCTCATTCGTGCCGCGCAGCTTGAAGCGGCAGAAGTCGTTCTGACGCTCCATCACCACCACGTTCTGCTGACCGAAAGACTTGAGCAGGAAGTCGTTGAGCGCGTCGAAGCGCGTCTCTTCCAGCATCCACGAACACAAGGCGGGCGCACGCACGAAGCCGTCGCGTTCCATGGCCGCTGCGAGACTGTAGCCGGTCGGGTGCGAGGCCGTCACGCGCTTCGCAAGGTCCACGTCGCCATACGCACGGCACTTGTCCTCCAGCTCCATCGGCGTCACGAACATGGCGACATCGCCGTTGATGGCACCGACACCGAACACGCGGCTCATGACATCTTCCACCTGCTCGGACGACGGCGTCACCATCTTGACGTCGAACACGAGACCGTCGCCGAAGCGGTTCTTGAGGTGCTGCACGCTGCCCAGACAGCGCAGACGACCGCCCACCATGATGCCCACGCGCGAACACAGCGCCTCCGACTCCTCCATGCTGTGCGTCGTCAGCACGATCGTCGCCGACTTGCTACGCGTCGAGATGCCGGCGATCACGTCCCACATGAAGCGACGGGAGACAGGGTCCATGCCCGTCGACGGCTCGTCCAGGAAGATGATCTGCGGGTTGCCGATCATCGCGATGGCCACCGACAGCTTGCGCTTGTTGCCGCCCGACAGACTGCCCGCGAGCTTGTGTTCGAACGACGACAGGTTCAGCTGGTGGATCTTGCTG
>JAADWY010000286.1:0-36651 GCA_023336355.1 Pythium dissotocum | reverse complement strand
CTGGCACGAGCGGCTCGTCTTGCGTACTGCAGGCAGCGGCATGCCACCGTCACACATCCACGGCTTGGTGGCGTCTGTCGGGTCCGGAACAATCCACGAGTACACGATCTCACGCGGTTGAGTGCTGTTGCAGTTGTTGAACGAGTACTTCATATGCTCGAGGATACTGCACATTGGTTGGCGATCAAGCCAGAGCTTCCAGATCATGTAGTTGTCGCGGATCCACTTGCAGGCCGAGCTGAAGTATATATCGTCTGGCTGGATGGCGTTTGCAGGGTTCTTCTTGAGATCCACGTAGATCTTGAGCTGCGAGTTCATGTCGCCTTCTGAAAGCGACAGACGCGAGAGCAGCACAGCAACCGGACCCTGTTCGAGGATGAGATTCGAGGCGTAAATGCTCAGCGTCGTGACGGGGAAGTCGACCGCCACGGGGTTTCCAGTCGCATTGCCGTATCCATTCTCACCGAACTGGCCGGTCGTCAACCCCGTGAGTTCTGGCAGTGCTCGTGGCAAGAACACTCGCTCAAACTTGTTGGCGTGCACGAAATGGAACGGGTCGGGCTCGTAGTGGTAGAAGAAGATAGGGACGCCTTTGGCCTCCATCTCGACCGCGTAGTTCTCCACGGCACTCGCGCCAATGAAGCAATGGTACGACGGGATTTTGTTGTTGGCGAGCGACGACTCGGTGAAGCCGTTGTCGTACGTACTGTACATGAGCACAGCGACCAAGCACTCTTTACGAGCGAATTCACGAGCCGTACACGTGTCCGTCTTGGAGCAATGGTCCTTGCAGCCGTACTGGCCATCCTCACAGACGCCAGCCTCCGTCGGTGGGTAGTACTTGGTGTTGGCGAGAAACGTAGAGACGTTGAGCGCCGTGATGAGCTCTTCATTGGAAGCGTAGTCGCGCCAAAAATCCGGGCTGAACACGGGGTTGTGCTTTAACGGATCTGTGCCGTCGGTGATAAACTTCTTGGTCGTGTACAAACCCGACCGTCCCGCATAGCTGTGTACACCGGGCTTGTAGATCTCACTCGCAAACTTGCCGTAACTGCGTCCCCACTCTTCGACGTTGATGTGGACGGGCGTACACACCCCCAAGCCGGAGCTGGACATGCGTTCGCCCATTTGGGCGGCCACGAAAGTCTTCATGATCGACACTTCATACCCGAGCACCTCTCTCGCGAGGATCGCAAACGTCAACGCCGTGAGCTGGTAGCTGGCCCAGTCTCTCAGTTCCAACACAATGGATCCGCTGACTCGGCCCTTGTCCGTGACGGCTCCAGTGGAAGGATCCACGACCGAGTCGACGCCCCAGAATTTGAACTGGGTCGAGCTGCAGCTCGTCTCGTACAGTTGCGTGATGGGCACGTCATTCGTCCGCGGGTCTTTGATCGTGTACCGCTTGTCCTTCAATGCTGCGTGGAGTTGCGGATGGTCGAGACGGTTCTTGCTGTCACGCGACTTGGACGAGATGCTGAGCGTCGTCTCGACTTGCTTCACCCACGCGTCGTCGAGACACTTACCCAGGAAGTGGTTGGGGGAAAAGGTAGCTGCCTGCACGGTCGCCAGAAAGAGCACGAAGCCGCTCAGCCAGCATCGCCAGGGTCGGCTCGCGCGCATGTTCGTGGACGTGGTCTCTCGTCAACGGCGCCGGTGATTTCGCTTGCAAGGTAGACGAGGAAAGCGCGTTTGTGAGGAGCGAGTGGGAGGATGGCGGGCAGGCGTGCGATCGAGGAGTTTCATAACTCGTGCAGGACTCTATTACGGGCTGGCAACGGCCAGTCAGCGGGTGGGAAGCTGTCGGGTCCTGCTGCAGGCGTGGAAAGCTCCGAAATAGAATGGCGCCTGTGGCAGTTGCACGTACGTTAGCTGTCTGTCGCCTGCATCAAGTGCTCAGCGCATATCCATGCAAGTAGTATGATATTCTTCCGTTCGATATGAGTGGGGCTTCCACTTAGCAGCAACTGTAGTACTTGTTCTCCCACAGATTCTCGCAGATCTTGTCCGAGTCGCGGTCGACTGGGGTCGGCGTCCGCCACAGCACTGGCCGCCACGTGTGGTCACGCTGCTTGCTGGTGCCTAACGATCGTGAGTCATTAGAAGACGCTGCCTTGAAGCAGCTTGAAATAGAGGCGCGTTGAGGGAAGCAGAATGCCGTGAGGTTGGTGAGCAGACCGCGGCTGAAGGGCAAATCGCATTCGCGGAAGCCCCTTAGATATGGGATTTTGTCCGGTCCGCGGCCGAACTCGTACGTCGTCATAGAGGTCATCGCGAGAAAGGCTGCCATAGCATAATCGCATGCGAGTGAGTGAGTATACAGAGATAGAAGGAGGTGACTGTGTGAGAAGCGAGCGTACTGTGGAAGGCGAGCATGGAGCCAACGAATGTCAGAAGTAGCTAAGGCATTGCAATAGAAGCGAGGTTAGTTAATATCCCCCAGAGAGAGGCTCAGACATGGTTACTTACAGCTAGAATGACGAGAAGGAAGATCGGCCAGCCGTTGATGTGTGTCCAGGAGCTCTTGGCTGTGCGTGGCTGGAAGCGTGCGACGACGATGAGCACTCCAAGCGTGAGTTCTAGCGTCTGGAAGAGCAGAAACCACCAGAAACGACCGTGATTCCGCTCGCCAATACACGCGCCCACGAGGAAACAGTGGTGGTCAAATGTGGCGACGCATCGGCCACATGAACGGCAGTGGTGCGAGCGTAGTGGCTAAAAGACAGGCGCCAATCAGACCCAAAGATTCCACTCGATTGACCTTAATATTCAGTAAAGTACGCACCGGGAAGATGGAGCACTCGACGCAGAACCTTTCGAGCGCGTCCTCTTGTTCCTTGACTGGGTGGCTGCCTGCAGGAGCCTCTAGATCGAGCGTGTCCATCATATCCAGCTCTATATCATCACCGTCGTCGTCAGCCGCTTGGGGGTTTCGCGTCTCCAGTTGCTTGAGTGCCACTTGGATCTGCTGGATGCGTCCTCTGCGGTAGCGCCTCTCTGCGTCGTCTCTCGCTGCTGCTGGCCGTAATGCGTCGCTGTCGTCGTGCTCGTCATCGTCCTCTTCCTCCCCCGTGGCGAGTAGATTTCCTTCCTCTTCCTCCGCCTCCATCGCTCGTCTCAGGATTTCTTTTGAACACACAGACCATGAGGCAACTCCATCACACTGCGCTGAATAGATCAACCACACTCACGCTCTGTCAGATACCCAGGGTCGCTGCCTTGAAGCAGAAGATAGCACGCCGTACAGACCACGAGCGCACACATGACGATGGCAAGCGGCGGCTCATGGTGATAGATTGGCGGCGACGGCAGCGACAACACGGCCAACGCCAGCGCGGCCTTGACTCCGCCGTAGCCCACAAGCTGCTACATCGCACATACCATTTAGTACCCATTGAGTTAGTACAAAGCCACACACGCAGAGGAGCAGTCCACGGCAACATCGCACCATCATCTTCGTCGTCATTTCCGCTGAATTGTGATCTTGAAGCGACGCAATCTGTCATGTATCGTACTTAGTGAGACTATCGCTAAGTACGGATTACGCTGTGAGCGTAACCCTGATTTCGGCGTCATCGATGCTGTGTGGACGGAATCGCAAATGGGAGTGCTTTTTATCTCTTCAAGAAAGTGCAGCGTCGCCACTTCACAAGCCCTGTCTGGACTCTCGTGGGAGTGAGAGGTTGAGAGATCAGAGCTCAGTCTCTCTCTGGTCTGGTGTCCAATGTCCGAGTCCAATGCACCGCACGGCCTTTCAGGCTTTCCCCTCTTCGTGGCTACAGCACAGATAAGTCGCTGGCTGGACGGCTGCACAATGCCACGAGCCTCGGAGACACGCGTGGGGAAGTCGTCTCTGTCGCCTAATACGGACTGTGTTTTTTTACACAGCGTGTAATGCTCATTCTTGCTGTACGGTATCATCCAGATAACCTCACGAATCCGGACAAGCGACTCCAATCTGGAGACTCCATGACGGAGTCCATCAGGATCATGAGAGGAGGCGGAGGAGGAAACCTTGAAGATCAAGCGGGTTCTCCTCTACGCAGTTTCCCGTCTCTATGAGCATCTTCACGCTGATCTTTATCATCTCCGTCTGGCAGCGGTACGGTGTACTGTACGCTACACTCGTCGGTATCTTTCGGTTCATCGGCTGCCATCTCAGGCATTGCGTGGTTTTAACCAACATGGCTACCTTGGAAGGTGGCAGCGTCAAGCGTCGATGACGCCGTGGTTGTCATGTTCGCTGGCTTGTATTGATGGCAGTGTCCCAGACTCCTAGTGTCCTCAGCACCAATCGATGCCAACCCATCAACTGAGCTCTTCCTCTCCTTGTGACAAGCCTTGCGGCGCAGCGCTCTGGTTTTCGATGCAAATCGAACAGCGTACAGTACACTGGAACGGGATCGTCGCCGCATCGATTGCCATTCGAGCCAAGTCGTTTGAGCATCGTGCGCGTCGGTTCATACAGACAGTGTACTCCTCCCTCCGTGTTGTTACTGTTAGCGAACGCCCACTCGGACGAACGACATTTTGCTGGAGCTTGAGCATTTCAAACGGTGGTCTGCGCGGGACTCCTCGTTCCCGAGACGAGCAGACGGACTCCCGACGGGAGGGTCGGTGTCAAGCACTGTTGACCTTCGTGGTGTTCTGTTTTCTCTGCCGTGAGTGAGTCATTCAACGCGGTGGCACTCTGGCGACCGCCGGCTCCTCTGCCTGTCTTGCGCCTTCGAGAACTACAGCGCTTTAGCATGCTGCGGATCCGCTTGATGCTAGGGCGTCGACACTCGATGAAGAGCTCCTCCCTCCGCTCCGCTGCGCTCCTCTCCTCTCCGCTAGGCGACGGCCGTCGATTCACAACCTCCACCTCCGCCTCCGCCACTCGAGTCGTGACTTGGCTCCACAGTGCAAGCTTGGGCGTTGGCAACGTTGAACACCACAAGCAGACGAGGAAAGTTGCTCTTGGCGGAGGAGCGCAAAGTGGGAGGCCAATGTGTAACCCCGGATAATATCCAAGTGGTCAAGAGACTGAGCGGTCAGCACCACCTATAAACCCTTATAAAGGCATTCACAGAGTCGGGACATGTCTGCCCACTCTTCACTTGCGGCTCGTAAATTACATTTGCAAGATCCGGCCAAGATCTGAGAATGGAGGGAAATGCCTGTTTGAATGGCTCGGTAATTTTCACCGGCCTTCCAGCATTTTTCTTTGCATCTTCGAATGCTCGCCGTCGAGCAGAAAGTCCCACTCTATGCAACTGCATCGCCCTGTCTGCTCCTCTCCTTGGCCGCAGTGATTGGCTTGGCTTGGGTTGTCGTGTGCGATTGTAACCTAGGGTACTGTATGGCTCGCGCTTTGTGTGTGGAGGAGTCAGTCACTTGGGGGTGGGCTCCTCCCACAGTGGAGCGTGAGGGGTGGGGGGAGAGAAAAGCAAAGTCGAGCGGAGCGGAGCAGAGTGGAGGGCTGGCTGCCTGTTTGGCCTGTTTGGCCTGTCCAGCGTGGAGCTGCTTGACGCGCGCCACAACCTGCATTTCATAAGCAGCGCCCCGAGCGAAACAGCAGAGGACGGTAGCAGATTAGAGCAACGAACCCCCGGCAACGAGTGGTGACGACCTCCGTGCCAATCGATACAGCGCCTCGCGCCTCCCGCGTCCGACGAGCATACATATCCTCCGCCTCGTCCCCTCCTCTCCCCTCTTCTCCCCTCCTCCAGTGTATCTGAGGAGCGTCAATCTCTTATGGTGTTTACCAACTTCGGATTTCTTCTCGAGCGTGAGGATCCGGCGCTGATGCCCGTGTGTAAGAAGCTTCCCCCGAGCCCCGTGATCCATCTCTCCATGAACCCTGCGGATGACCATGACTGGAGCGTCGTGCGCGCGACCGAGTCTCCTCTCAAGATGATGGTTCCTACGGCCATCCCTGTCGTGCCTGCGGCTCCAAAGTCGGACGGTGCGCTCATGCCTCGTCAGAGGCGTGTGCGTCCTACTCCACGCATCAAGAGCCACTCCGAGAGCGGCCCAGTCCTCGAGAAAATGGCCCGCACGGCCCTCAAGAAAGCGCGTCCGTACTCGGCCGGTGATGTCGAGGACCTGCGTCGTGTCGCGGTCTCCGGCTTCAGCAAGAACAAGAACGGCACGTGGATGTTCAAGGTCGACGTCGGCACGGACGAGTTCGACTCGTACGCTGTCCGCCGCCGCTTCTCGGACTTCCGTGATCTCCACGACGGTCTCCAGGAGCTGATCTTCCCGGCCAAGCTGCCAGAGCTGCCTCACCACGGGATCTACTCAGTCGTGCAGCTCTTCTTCTCGCCCGAGCCAGCTCTCAGCCACCGTGCCAAGAAGCTGGAAGAGCTGCTGCAGTTCGTCAACAAGCACCCGCTGCTGTCGACGTCGGCCGCGTTCGCCAACTTCCTGGGCAAGAACCCATCCAGCCCTGACGTCGGCTACGTGAGCCTCTCGTGCTACGAGGCACCGTCCTCCGACGGATCCTTCCGCCTGTCGAACGCCCGTGACAGCACCGCCCGCACTCGCCGCCAGTCCAGCTAGTGTGCGTCCATCTCTGTTGCTCTCCTTGCTGGAGGTTAGCTCCTGAGCAGAAACGTCGAGTCGAACGAAGGAAGAGAAAACCAGCCAAGAAAACGAGGAAAAAAGATGATGAAACGCGCAGTAGGTAGATTAGGTAGGTCGTAGAAGTAGCAAGAATCTGCGCGCGTGGCGTTGGCTTCGGTGCGGAGAGCAGCTCAATCAACGGGGGGAGATCCTTGGCAAAGATCCCCCTCATTCGACCAGGTCTGTTCTCGACGAGCTGGGCGTCGCGTGGCATATTTAAGGGTAGCAGTCCAGCGAGCAGTGCACGTGCATGGTCCCCACGGAACATCACGTGCTGCTGAGCGGCATTTGGTGATGATATCGTAGTACAATAATGCTACGTATGAAGAGATATTTGTGTGATTTTCTTCTTAACATTGCAGTTGAACCAGGGCCTCTAGGATACTAAGACGACTCATTATGCGCAAATGTTCAGCATCCAGTTGCAACCCATTGCGCCATCGGGCTTTCCATTCGTGTGAACCCGAGGAACTCCATGATGAAGCCAGTCACTGGCCCGCGAGAATGAGTTCATTTTCATTCGCCAGAGATCCAGAGAAAACGGTTCCATTTGAATGGGTTCACTGAATGGATGTCGCACGAAGGTAGCGTAACCCTGACGGGTTTCGTAAAAAGCGCTTTTTCGATAAAATATATGCGAATGTGGGTTACGGTTTTGGTTTCCAGCTCATTCCATCGTTGTTCTTCGCGACGCCGCCAAGGCGACAAAGCGGGAAGCGGAAGACACCTTCTCCTGCGATCGCGTGGCCGATAGCGCGCATCCTGAGCCACACCACGACGTGAAGACCCGCCCACCAGATAGCGCGTTCATTTTCGCGCATCTCGACCTCAAGAAAGTCCCTTCTCGCTCCGTTATTCGCTGGGAAACGTAGACCAAGATGCGTCGCTTCAGTTCGCGAGGCGGCAAGAACTTCTCGATGAAGAGCGAAGAAGATCTGGAGGAGCTCATGCAGTCGCTGATCACGCAGATCCAGCTGAAGCTAAAGAATGAGCTGCAGCTGCGCGAGATCTTCATCCCGAACTCCAAGGCCGAAGCCAAATGCAACATCTTCGTGTCGCCCAACTACGCGTCGTGTCCGAAGCTGTGCGTGTTCCTGCAGCCCGGCCAGGGCATGCAACCAGGTATCTGGAGCCGCGCAATTCATCCGAAGACGGGCTTCCAAGGCTCGATGATTCCGTACTTGAAGACGGCGATCCAGGGCGGATACGGCGTCGTAATTCTGAACCCCAGCACCAACTTTTGCCTCGTGAACGGCCACCGCGCGAAGGTGCTGCACTCGTCCACGCCAGATGACCACGTGGCGTACGTGTGGAAGAACTACATCATGCCCAACGCCGCCCAGGAGATCAGCTTTGTCGCCTTTGACAGCGCCGGTACGCTGCTCAAGGGTTTGCTTAGTAAGCTCAGTTCTAAGGACGAGCGCCGCGTCGGCGGCATCGCGTTCATCGAGTCTGCGCACTACGTGAGCTCCACGGATCCACCGCAAGTGCGTCAGCTGCTCAAGGAGAAGGCCGTGAACTTCGAGTCGTCTAGTGACCCGATGTTCAGTGTGATCAGCTCGTCGAAGGCACGCTTGGGCTGTCTGTCGTTGTCGGTGGGACGCATGGGCGGCGATATGAACAACCGTGAGTGGACCGTGCACTCGGTGCAGACCTCGGCATTCGTGTTCCTGCAATCCATCGCCAACGGTATCGACGAGGCGTTGAATGCCGTGCGAGCGACGTTCCCGAACAAACTCGTCGTCACGGTGAACCGCGCGCGACTGACAGGCCAGCCTTACAACAACCCGTATGCCGTTGTCCAGTGTGTCGGCCACAAGAAAGAGACCGTGGGCAACCACAAGCACACCATGGACCCGGAGTGGAACCAAACGTTTTCTTTTCCCGTGACCTCAAGTGAAGAAGTCGTGACCATCATCGTCAAGGACAAGGCGTTCCCGATGCACTCGACGCTTGGCCTCGTCGGTGTCCAAATGGGCGAAGTCGGATTGAACCGTGCTGACCGTCGATGGTTCGCGCTGCGTGACGAGAAGAACGCGAACATGCACGGCAGCGGTGAAGTGGAGCTCACGCTGGAATGGGTGCACGACACTTTCGTTGCGCGGTCGGACTCGTTCATCCGTGATAACCGAGGCAACGGCTCCCAGCTGCAGGCGATGGCCCCCACGACACCGCACAGCGCACGTGGCAACGGCACGATGAATGGTGGCGCTGGAGGCTCCGACGTGAACGCGTGCTACTTGTGCCAGACGGCGTTCATGCTGCACCGCCGTCGACACTGCCGCATGTGTCTACGAACAGTGTGTACATCGTGCTCCGACCGACTCTTCTTGCCAGGATTCAGTGAAGCTAAGCGTGTCTGTTCAGGCTGCTGCGACTTGCAGATGATGCTGCACAACAAGATTCCTCGCATGGGAGGACCTAATGGAGCTCCAACGCCAACCAACGGAGCGGCAGGCAACCGCGTGCCGACTGACCCCAAGCTGGCCGAGTACTCGGAGCGTATGGAGGCGATGCGTCAGCGTGAGCTTGCGAAGGAAGCTGAGAAGCGACCACTGACCATCGATGACTTCGACTTGATGAAGGTGGTCGGCCGTGGTGCCTTCGGCAAGGTGCTGCTGGTGCGTAAGAAGGAAGGCAAGCACGCTGGCAATATTTATGCCATGAAGATCCTTGTCAAGGCCCACATCATCAAGAACGACCAAGTGGAGAACACCAAGTCGGAGCAACACATCCTCAAGGAAATCAACCACCCGTTCGTCGTGCGCTTGCGATACGCGTTCCAGAATGCCGACAAGTTGTACCTCGTCATGGACTACTACCCTGGCGGCTCCATGTTCTACCATCTGCGAAAGTCCAAACGGTTCACGGAGGAACGCACGCGGCTCTACATGGCACAGCTTTTGACGGCGCTCATGCACCTACACAGCAAGCAGATCGCCTACCGTGATCTGAAGCTCGAGAACATCCTGATGGACCCTCAGGGTAACATCTCGCTCACGGATTTCGGTTTGTCCAAGGAAGGACAAGCCATTGAAGGCGCGATTCGAGCCTCACAGGCAGACTCTGGCATGAAGACGATCTGTGGTACGGCCGAGTACATGGCTCCAGAGCTGCTTCGCCACCAGCCGTACGGCAAGGTCGTGGATTGGTGGAGTTACGGCATTCTGCTGTACGAGATGCTCACGGGACGCACGCCGTTCGTCGACCGCAACCGCCGTCAAATGTTCAAGAACATCATGCAAGCGGAAGTGATCTACCCGCCATACATCACGCCCGTGGCTCGCTCGCTGATCCAGAAGCTGCTGAACCGCGACCCATCTCGTCGTCTCGGTGGTGGTCCGAACGGAGGCCGCGACATCATGGCGCACGCGTTCTTCGAACCCATCGACTGGGACAAGCTCATGCGCAAGGAGATCGAGCCTCCGTTCAAGCCTGACGTGTCGAGCGTCGACGATATCACGAACGTGCCGGAGATGTTCCAGAACATGGCGGCCGTGGACTCGCCCGTGAACAAAAAGAACGGCGACGGCCACCACTTCGAAGACTTTTCGTACCAGGAAGAGACGTTCATGCGTGCGTAGGAAAGGAGCAGCTTCAGTCGAGTGTACCAGTTGTGCGTGTCCCTGTCTGCATCGAACAGAGAGGGATCGTGTAAGCACGCCATACATTCTGTATCTAAGTGTATAACCAACATCCGCTCCATGTGCGAACACTGCGTTGCCTTTCTTGATCTCGTTGCCCTTTTGTCAAATGGGAACATGTTATGAACATGGTTACATCATCGGTTAGGAACACATTGTGGTGATTTCGTTGCTGCCCAGCACAAAGAAGAATCAAAATGGGCGATGACGCGACGCCGACGCATGTGATTGACCACGTCTTCCTGGGCTCCAAGGTGCACGCCAAGGACCGCGACCAGCTCAAGCAGCTCAAGATCACACACATCCTCAACGTACGCGTTGGAACTGCGTTGTGGGATGCTGTATTAGCTGCTAACATGGACGGGTAATTTGGACAGGTGACACCGACGAAGAAGCTTGACCCGGTCGCGGGCGTACCCAATTTCTTCGAGAAAGAGAAGCTCTTTGAGTACCGACGATGCGCCATCTTCGACAACAAGGCCGAGGACATCTCTGGGGCGTTGGAAGGTTGTGTGGCGTTCATTGACACCGCCAAGTTCTATGGTAAGCTGCTATTATACTGGACGCCACTGCTTGATTGACGTTCTTCGACGTGTTCTGACGACCGAATTGCCAAGCGGCCTCGTATTTCCCCAATTTCCATCTATAGGACGCGTGCTGGTGCATTGCAGCAAAGGCGTGAGCCGCTCCGTGTCCATGGTGGTCGCGTATTTGATCAAGATCCACGGCATGACGTACGCCGATGCGCTGCAACTCGTGCAATCAAAGCGTAGTATCGCGCAGCCGAATCCCAGCTTCGAGAAGCAACTGATCGCCTACTTGGATCGCATGGAGCGTCTTCGTAAGCGCAATGAAGCGGATGGAAAGGCGACAAATGCGAGAGTTTCCTCAGCACCCGCAGGGCCAAGTCGTGGACCTTTAAGGCCACCGACGGCGGACGCTATTGGGCCGCAGCTACCACCGCACCTAATGAAGCCGAAGACTGCCGAAGAGCTAAAGCGTGGTGCAGAGTCGACTGAAGACCCTCCTATCTATACGGATGGGGCCAAAAAGACCAAGAAGGAAGAGACCGATGGGAACGCGAAGGCCGTACCGATTGGTCCAACGATGCCAAGCAAACGCAAACCTGAAACCAGAGATAATTCGGATGCAGACGACGTGGTCGAGAGCAAGAAGCCGCGTTTCGTGGGGCCGGCGCGACCGCCCACTACATAGACACGTTCAAGGCGCGAGAAAGCGGCCAGATCGGCTGTCTGTGAAGGTATGGTCAGCAGAAGATCGGTGTTGATGGATGATGCGTTATGAAATACAGACACGGCATTTGCTGTCTACACACCACGACCCACTCAGGTATGAGTTTCCTTGATATTGATGCTGTATCCAACACGGCTACTTGAGGTCACGACGGTTTGGTTGTCGCGGTTATCCGTTGCGCCGTTTCGACGTCACGACCCTCTAGGATCCAGAAAGGTCACTCACACTGCGACATCGAGATCGAGATCATCGCGAGCGAGCGCGTGATTGCAGCATCGAGTATTGATGGGCGGCCGCTTCTCCCATGTCCACTATCGTGCGCAGGAGGCCGTCGTCGTGTCCCACTTCCAGCTACTGACGCAAGTATGGGGGCTGGACGAAGTCTCGATGCTCTCACTCAAGCTACGGCGGATCTCGTTCAACTTTTGCCTCACGCAAGACCAGTTTGCAGAGTGGCTAGCGTTGCAGCAGAATGCGACGGCGGGTCTCTTCCACGCAATGCTTCAGAAGTGGTTCGACACGTTCAGGAACACCAAGTCGAGCACCGTGGTCAATGGTCTCGAGATTCTGAGTGCGCTTGCACTGGCGAGCACGGACGGCAAGCTGGTGGACAAACTCGCCGCAATCTTCGATATCTTCGACTTTGACGAGTCGGAGCTCATCACATTCGACGAACTCAACATCCTGATCAAGTCGGTGGTGCGTGGGCTGTCGAAGCTGACGGTCGGACTCGGTCCTCGTCTCGTCACGATCTGCCCCATGGCTGAAGTGCGTGCGCTCGCACAGCAGTGCTTTCGCCATTGTGATCTGGAAGGCGAGGACGACCTGTCACGAGAAGGATTCATCCAGTGGGTCAAGCAGACACCGAAGCTCGTGAACCTCATGCGTTGTTTCGTGCAGCGCGAGTTTATCACGGAAGAAGAAGCGGCAACGACGATCCAGCGCTGTGCTCGCGGCATGAACGCGCGCAAAGTCGCCGCGGAGAAACGCCTTGTGAAGCAGCTCGAGCTCGACCAGGAGGTGAATGAAGCGGCACAGAAGATTCAAGACGCGGTGGTCACGAGCAAGAAAAAACGTGATACGATGCGGCAGATGAAGATCGAAAAGTTCGCGCACCACGGAGCACTGTACACGTTCGGCTCCAATGGACGAGCTCTGCTCGGCCACGGCGGATTGATCGAACACTCAAACGAAGTGGCCCACGCTGCGCCAATGCTGGTGTCGTTCTTCAAAAACAACGAACTTCGCGTAGTCAACGCGGGTGTGAGCAGCGTCCACGCTGCAGTGGTGACATCGAATGGTGACATGTTCACATGGGGAAGCGGAGTACCAGGGTCTTTCGGCGTCCTCTCGAAGCGCAAACAGAACGACGAAGAGACCGTCGTCAGCATCCGCAAATCGCCGACTCGTGTTCAAGATCTCGAAGACACAACCATTGCTTCTTGTGCGCTGGGTAACCACCACTCGGTGGCTCTGAGCGAGAGCGGCATCGTGTATACGTGGGGGTCTGGCGCATTTGGCCAGTTGGGCCATGGAGACTTTCGCACCGACAGCCACGACATTTTCAAGCACCAGTTCGACCAGCACACCGGGCGCGAGTATCCGCTCGTTGACCTACCGCTTCAAATCGACCGCAGTTTCTTCGAAGAAATGCGTGTGCTTCAGATCGCGTGCGGCTACTACTTCAGCGTCGCGCTCTGTGAAGATGGCAGCGTGTTTACGTGGGGAGAGGGATCCGACGGCCAACTTGGCATTGGGTACAGCGACCATTTCCACGTTGGTTTTCTCGACGAGCACATCCACGGCAGCAACTTTGTGTACATGCACTCGCCGACTCGAGTGGATGACCTCAAGGAGCCCATCGGAAGCGTTGCAGTTGGTGGTAACCACGTGTTCGCTGTTGCGCGAGATCTTAAGAACGTGTACGAGTGGGGTGCGTGGAATCGTCGTGGCGAAGACACCCAGGAAGCAACGTTCAATCCGCAGTTGAACGACCACTTGAGCACGCTCGGCGTTTCTCAGATCGCGACGGGAAGAGAACACGCACTCGCTATCGCTG
Organism: Pythium dissotocum; assembly: GCA_023336355.1. Taxonomy (NCBI): domain Eukaryota; phylum Oomycota; class Peronosporomycetes; order Pythiales; family Pythiaceae; genus Pythium; species Pythium dissotocum. The sequence goes on along the minus strand of JAADWY010000286.1, from coordinate 23,088 downwards.
CTCGCCTGTTGTTCACCTTGTCGATCGAGCAGCGCGGAAGACAACCCACAGCCAGTGTCGAGGCGTACGGACTCAGTGCGTGCTTCGGCGCACCACCCGTGAGTTTGCAACGGTCGCTGACAGGAGCGATGTTCGTGTACGGGCGTAATGGTGCGAGTCTGCCAGTCTCCAAGCCTTCGACAGCGATGGGAAATACGCGTGCAGTAATGTCGGGCAGCGCCACGATCGCCATGCTCGCATCAACGGCTCTTGAACGGAAGGAGTCACAGATCCGATCGAGTCTGTCGGGATGCACAGGCAAAATCGTGTTTGTCGAGCGCAGTATGTGGACGGGTCATTGGATCATCCTGCCTCAAGCAACTGGCTCTAACAGCTCTGTGTACGCCAAGACATTGCTGGAGATTCCGTGCGTACCTGCAGCGTTTGGTATGGCGCTGGATGAGACCGGAGTCACGACAAAGATCTGGTACTCGCCGGAAAAGCTGTCGACACTCAAACTGTACGTGCGTCCAGACGAAATCGTGGGACGCATCGTCGTGCTGGAATTTGACGCGGAAGACATCACGTTTGAGTCGGACGAACTGGAGTTGAGTGAGATGATCACGCTGATCATGATCTCCCTGGTCGAGAAGATCAAAGATGCCCAAGAGTGTGGCGCGTCAGCTGTCGTAGTCATTTTCGATTTCTTGGAGGCAGAGGCGTTCCCACTCGAGGCCGCCGAAGACGAGGACTTCGAGTTCACGATCCCTGTCGGGATGATCAAGAAGAGCGTCCACGGCGAGCTGTTGCTCGAGCAGATCAGCGGTGCATCACGGTCCAAGGCGACGTATGCGTCTGTGTGCGAGCGTGAAGACATCCTCTGTAAACAGGTTCGTTCACTTGCGGGGTTTGGTATCGAACTGTGTTTGACGTATTCTCCTTTTACGCAGATTTTGTTAGCGCAGAAGAATGGAGCAAAGGCGGTCGTGGTCGCACAGAATCGAGTGGATCAACACCCCGTCAGAGTGAGTCCACAGTTTACGTAGGAGGTCTCATGTATCGTCACCTCACTTTGACATGTGAACTGTTGTAGCTGCGGAAGACCATTTTCGATACCAGTTCGTCCAAGGCTTCCGACGCAGCGGGCGTCAAGATCCCCGTCGTGATGGTTCCATTTGAGGCCGGTGAGCAGATCAAGGAGGCAATGGCGGGCATCGACATCGATGACAGCGCGGCGGAGCTTGGCGTCGGAGGCCCTGGACTGCTGTACGCGTGGGGATACGGCGAGAACGGCCGATTAGGCCTCGGTGACACAGAAAACGAAGAGCTCTTCGAGAGCGGCTTCGATGGTGCTCGACAAACCCACTACCAGTTCGTCGCGAAGGCCGAAGTCGTGCCTTCGCTGCTATATAAGAAGATCTCCCACGTTGCGTGTGGTGAGGAACATTCGGCCGCAGTATCAGGTATGAAACCCATTGTTGTGTGGACTTGCGTTTGTTTGGTCGCAATTGACAACAGAGTCTGGCCTATTCCTCAGCGGACGGCGTGCTGTACACGTGGGGAGCTGGCCGCGAAGGCAAGCTGGGCAATGGCTGCGAGAACGACGAGCTCACGCCGTACCCAGTGGAGGCTCTGGCCTCCGTACGGGTCGCCAAAGTCGTGTGCGGTCCGCAGCAAACGGTAAGCTCAGTTGAAGCTGCCGTGATCCCACCTTGTTTTGCTAACCTGACCCACCTTGTTTTGTTTATTCAGTTTGCAATTACCCAAACGCCTTCTGTCACATCCTCAAAATAGGAACCATTCGGGACACTTGGTATCCCTCATTGAGTGATTGGTCAATTCGGAGTGATTGACGGGACTGGTTTGTGTGAGAGTGAAGGTCTCTAGTGCGTGTCCCCCGTTTGAGTGGCACCCCCCTCCTGGAAACCAACAACCACCAGCCACGGCCGACCACATATTGGCCGACCAAAGCGAAGCCACTTGAGTGAGCAAGCTACTCGACGTGTGACGAAGCAACATGGCGCGTGGCGCAGGCAAGAAGAAGGGACGTCGCGGAGACGACTCGTCCGACGATGATGTGAACGTGCCGCTGCCAGCGGCGGCCGCGAAGGCGGTGGATGACGGTGCCTCGGGCGCGGCGTCGTCCAAGAAGGACAAGAAGAAGAAGGGAAAGAACGCCCTCAAGGAGGACGTCGAGGTCGTGGAGACCAAGGCGGACGAAGTGGATCCGTACGAGCAGGTGGCGTCGTCTGTGAGCAAGAAGAAGAACAAGAAGGACAAGAACAAGGGCGGCCGCTTCGCGTTCAGCGACAGCGAAGAGGAAGAGGAGAAGCCAGCAGTGGAGCAGGAGGACGAAGAGGAGGAGGAGGACCCGTACGCTCAAGTGGCCGCGAGTGTGAGCGCGAAGAAGAACAAGAAGAAGGACAAGAAGAAGGTCGCGTTTGCGGCACTGGAGAGCGACAACGAGAACGAAGAGGAGGAGGAAGAGGAAGTGGATCCTTATGAGGCGGTCGCGGCGAGTGCCAAGAAGAACAAGAAGAAGGACAAGAAGAAGGCCAAGCAGCAGGCGTTTGTGCCGTCGGAGGACGAAGAGGAGGAGGAAGAGGAGCAGGAGGAGCAGGAGGAAGAGGAGGAAGAGGAGGAGGAGAAGGAGGAGGTCGTCGTGGTCGAGGAGCCCAAGGACAAGAAGAAGAAGAAGAAGGACGCCGAGGTGGAGGCTGCTGCCGACAGCGGTGATGGCAAGAAGAAGGACAAGAAGAAGAGCAAGAAGAAGATGATCTCGACCGACCTGTTCTTTGACCCGGATCCGGAGGACGCCGAAGAGCAGGAGGACGCCAAGGAGGACATGAAGGAGAAGAAGAGCAAGAAAAAGAAGGCCAAGCTGCCGTTCGATGACGACAACGATGACGACGGCGAGGAAGACTCCGGCAAGGAAAAGAAAAAGAAGAAGGACAAGGAGGGCAAGCGTCTCAGTAACAAGGACCGTAAGAAGCTCAAGGAGGAGCAGGAGCGTCTGGAGCGTGAGGACGAGTACCACCGTGCCGCCAACCCGCTCGACGGTCAGCAATTCGCCGTCTCGCAGCAGGCGTTTGCGGAGGACTCGACGTGGGAGAACGCCACGGACATCCACATCGACAACTTCACCATCAACGCCCACAACAAGGTACTTTTCGAGAACGCCTCGCTTCACATTAACGCCGGCGGCAAGTACGGTCTTGTCGGTCCGAACGGTCAGGGTAAGACCACGCTGCTGAAGATGATCGCGCTGAAGGAGCTCAAGATCCCGCCAAAGATCGACTGTCTGTACGTGGAGCAGGAAGTCGTCGCCGACGAGACGCGTGCCGTGGACGCTGTGCTGAAGGCTGACGCTGAACGCTGGGCGCTGCTTGAGGAGGAGAAGTTCTTGCTTGCCGAGTTGGAGAAGAAGCAGGACTCTGCCCTCGATGAGCGCTTGAACGAGGTCTACGAGCAGCTCTCGACGATGAACGCCTCGGCCGCGGAGGCCCGTGCCCGTCGTATCCTGCACGGTCTCGGTTTCGATCCGGACATGCAGGAGAAGGCGACTCGCGACTTCTCGGGTGGTTGGCGAATGCGTATCTCGCTTGCCAAGGCGCTGTACGTTGAACCGACGCTGCTCATGCTCGATGAACCGACGAACCACTTGGACTTGAACGCCGTCATTTGGCTTGACGACTACCTGCAGAAGTGGAAGAAGACGCTGCTCGTGGTGTCGCACGACGCCGACTTCCTCAACAGTGTGTGTACTGAAGTGCTGCACTTGGAGAGCAAGAAGATCGTCCACTACAAGGGTAACTACGATACCTTCCGTGACATGGAGAAGACCAAGCGAAAGCAGGCTGAGAAGGCGTGGGAGAAGCAGCAGAAGCAGCTCAAGAACCTTAAGGCGTCCGGTAAGTCGTCGAAGAAGGCGACGGAGATCGTCAAGAAGGCCCGTGAGCCAGGAGCTCGTGCGTCGAAGGGCAAGTCGCTCGCTCAGGAGCAGAAGAACGCCGAGGCCGAACCAGCGCAGCTGCTGGAGCGACCGAAGGAGTACCTCGTCAAGTTCAGCTTCCCAGAGACGACGTACGTGCCACCGCCAATCCTCGAAGTTCGTGAGTCGAGCTTCCGTTACGGCGAAGGCCCGTACCTGTTCAAGAATGTGGATTTCGGTATCGATACCAACTCGCGCGTGTGTATTGTCGGCCCGAACGGCGTGGGTAAGTCGACGCTGCTCAAGATGATCACTGGCGAGGAGCGTGTGGTGGAAGGCGAGGTGCGTCGCAACCCGCGTGTGCGTATCGGTGTGTACAACCAGCACTTCGTGGACAAGCTTCCGATGGGCGAGACGCCTGTGGAGTACCTTCGTCGTCTGTTCCAGGACGAGACCTACCAGAGTGCGCGTAACTTGCTGGGCAAGGTCGGTCTCGAGGGCCACGCCCACGAGATCAAGAACCGACAGCTCTCTGGTGGCCAGAAGGCGCGTGTCGTGATCGCCGAGCTCGTGCTCATGCGTCCACACATTCTCATTCTCGATGAACCGACGAACAACTTGGATATCGAGTCGATCGACGCGCTGTGTGACGCGATCCGCGAGTTTGACGGTGGTGTCGTGATCGTTACCCACGACGCGCGTCTTATTGAGACCACCGAGTGTCTGCTGTGGGTCGTGGGTGACCAGGACGTCGTCGAGTACGACGGCTCGTTCCAGGCCTACCGTCAGTCGATTCTTGACGATCTGTCCAAGCGTGCTGTGGCCGAGGAGGAGCGATTAAAGGAGAACGCGGCCAAGAAGGCCGAGGCCCGTGCCGCCAAGATGACCGCCAAGAACGCTGCGATCGCCGCTGCCTCGCAGTAGACTCGTTGACTTGTAGTACGAGCTCTACACGATGTAGATGAACGTGATCCATTTTCCCATGTCGCCTTTCTCGCCTTCGATTGTGCAGCCATGACGCGCGCATTTGTCATAGTGCCATCCCCCGACCGAAGAACACCTGTGATCCACTTGAGTGACTCCCTCCATATTCAAATTTTCACGCACCTTAGATCCCTTTGGCACCATCCTAGTATCAGTAAAGCCTCTTGAAATGAATACACCGCTAACAGACGATGTCATCTGGTCAGGGTAGGGGTACGCGGTGAATGCGTTCACCTCATTGGCTGATAGGCGGTTCGCGGTGGCTGGACCGAATTGGTTGGTTCTGCGGTAGCTCCTCGCCGTCCGCCGTGCGCCGCCAAGCGATCGCAGGCGCCTGCTTCCATTCCCCAGTGAAGCTCCCGCAGAACTTCTCAATCAAGTAGTAAACATGGCTGATAAGGTTCCAGTGACTGTCCGCACCCGCAAGTTCCTGCGCAATGCGCTCCTTGCCCGTCGCCAGATGGTACGTGGACGGCGTATTCGACGTCTCTCTGTGTATGATGTATGTGTGTGGTGGTCTAATGGGGACGAATTGGTGCGATTATGATAGCTGGTGGAGGTGATCCACCCTGGCCGCCCTAACGTGCCAAAGGCCGAGCTCCAGGAGAAGGTCGCCAAGGTTCGTATAAGTGATTGATTTTCACGGCGAAAGTACCCGTAGGGGAGGAGAAGAGAAGAGAGGACGAGAGGATGACGTGCAGTCGAGTCGAGGCGCGCAGCGAGAACTTCGATAATGGTGAGGCGAGCGGACGAACAGGAAATATATGGCGACGATGCGAAGTACATTGGTCTGCGATATACAGCGCGAATACGTCCGTACCGACATATCTCCGTGAGCAGCGCGATAGTCGACTTACTGGTGAATTTCCGCGGTTTAACGAGAAGCCGAGTCGTTCGAGGAATAACAATCGGGTGATGTGGCGTCGTCGGTCAGCGTGGCGCTGTTCAGTGTGGAATATCGAGTCTGCATCCTCGGGAGGTCTACACGCTCAACGTTTGCTTTCGTGTTACGATCGATTTTTCCGTCAGCGTCAGAAATACCGCCTTTCCCGTCGACCGTCTCGTCACCTCTCTCTCTCTTCTTCGTCTCCCGCCCCCATCGTGCTCGTCGACGTGGATGAAGACGTAGAGACTGATGTCCGTGGCTTTGTTGACTTCTTTCAGATGTACAAGGTCAAGGACGCTACCACCGTCTTCCTGTACGGCTTCCGCACCGCCTTCGGTGGTGGCAAGAGCTCGGGCTTCTGCTTGATCTACGACTCGATCAACGACGCCAAGCGCTTCGAGCCAAAGCACCGCCTGGTTCGCCAGGGTCTTGCCGACAAGGTCGAGACCTCGCGTAAGCAGATCAAGGAGGCCAAGAACCGCGCCCTCAAGAACCCACGTGGTGTCGGTCGCCGTATCGCCCGCCACAAGGCCAACAAGGCCAACAAGTAAACTATGATGAGCAGTCTCGACCGCGGATCTTAGTTTGGGGAATAGCTGTGAGAAATAAACAGTCACTGTTTACTCAACGACATCACACACACGAACTCGCACGCCCCCCATTCATCCCCAAGTCTCTCCATCTTCCTGGGCGGTTTGCCCAGCGGCGGCAAGCAGGCTTTTCTATTTGTGCAAGTCATGAAGTCTCTCTCAGATACGTCACCACTTTAGCTTACGTGGGTTCATCTCCCTGTCATGAAGACTCTTCTGCTGTGGAGAGCTCTGTGTGCAAAAGACTGCGAAGGCAACGTCAAACAAAGCCTGAGGGTCTTTACAAGCGATGGCTCTAGCTGTTGGTGGTAAGGCTTCTGTGTGTGGATGTGGAAGTGTGTAGTGATTGATACTCGAAGCAGGCAAAGCGGATGATATAAGACTGTACTACTCTCTAATGATCGGGGGTCATTCGTACTGCTCACGGCCTTCTAGCTGATCACACAGCACGCTCGTCCGGCAGGCAGGTTCCCAGCGCCTGCTTGCTTGCTGTAGTGGGTTCGACTCGAGTACGTGATCTCGGCCAGAGCTCCACCGGACTCGTCAGCGAACACGAGCCGTCGGTCGGACTTGGTGCCTTGGGAATACGGCTGCCTTGCGGTCTGGCTGTCGCCGCCGCCTTCGTCTTGCGTGTAGTTCGTAGCTCCTGTCGTTCGTGAGCCACCACCGCCTGGGTCTCCTGTGTAGTCGGTCGTGGTCGCTGCTGCCGCCGATCGTGCGGTCATGTTGGCTGTGGCGGAAGCCGCTTGGACGTCGCTGCTCCGAGGGCTGCCGCCGTTGGCTGCTGTGGCTTGTAGTGGTTGCTGCTGGTCTGCTATCCGTTGACTAGGAGACGTGGCCATCTCGTTCTCATACTCTTCCAGTGAGTTGCTCTTGCGGTGTTCCATCGGATGCACAGATTGGCGCATCAAACCCATCCAACTGCGGGCGGACTCGGCTCCAAGGCTGGCTCGCGCAGCCGCTCAGCCGCTCAGTCCTCTGCGCCTTGTCACGCGGCCTCGCGCCTTCCTTCAGCACCTAGGCCAGACAGACGGAGGAAGGGCAGATGACGGCTGGCTGGTGCTAATTTCAGTAGCGGACCTGAGGCTCTGGGCTGGTTCTGATACCTTGGTGTCTTGGCGTCCAGTTGTTGAAGTCCTTGGCGTGAGCTGGTGGTGGCTCTGTCTCTCGCTGGGTTACGCTGCTCCAGTAGACGTGCCGCTGTCGCGTTTCATCCGCCACACACACACTGCCGCTTTAACACCGTCTACTCGCCGCTGCCTCTCACTCAGCCACACCACAGACCTGTACAACCCAAGAGATGAGTGTGAAATGGACCAGGACAAGGAGTCACGTAGGAGGGAGAAAGTGGCGTTGGTCTCACCTGGCTGGCTATTGACACACGTCTTGACTCGCAGTCTTATCACCCGACGGCGAGCCGACTCCTGCTCTTGGCCGCGCACAGTCAAACAGCGTTTGTGTGCAGTCAGTGTGCGAGCTCGCTCAGCTCTGTTCAACACAAAACTGGAGTTTATTTTCTGCTCGAAGGACGGGAATGGGATCAGAGGGCCGTTGAGTGACACGGTGGTCGGCTTGGAGGAGTCATCATGCTCCGTGGGATGTGTGGGCATGATTGTGGGTAGTTATTTATTTATGGCTCCTTGACCTTCAGGACTTGTTGCAACTTGCTGGAGGTTGCCTTTCTACGTTGTAGCCAATCAGAGAGCAGCATTATGTATCCATTGGCCTCAAGAGGAAAAAGACGCGACGTCTTTGTTCGAGACGAATTCACGATAACGTACCAATTGCAGTAGCCAAACACTCATAAACTATATCGAAAACATGAACGACTCACTCATAGAACTGTGCGGCTGTGGGAGCTAGGTTCCCGAGGGCCGCGCTCCACCTCTGGCTCGTCATCCTCGTCTTCCTCGTCCTCCGTCACGTGCGATAGAATGCTCGCCGACGGTCGTAGCGATAACTTGAACCTTGGCGAGTCTTCGTCCAGAGCACAAGGAACGCGAGGCATCATCTCAATGCCCCTGGCGTTCGGCGACGCGGACAAAGGAGTGATCGGCTCGTGGCTGGGGATCTGGTCCATGCGAGAGTAGAGCTGGCTCGTGCTCTTGGGACGCCAGATGACAGTCACCATCAGCAGAGCTGAGAAGGTGAGAAGCCGATTCGCTGCCCAGATCACCCAGATATGCTGCCAATCCATCGTGACGCTGCCTGAGTAGCTGAAAGAAGTCAAGAGACGAGTCAGCCAACAGGATCATGCCAAATAACACAGAGAAAGAGAGCTTACACTGCGCCTTCCATGGCCATCAGGAAGAATGACAGCATCACGTACGCGTAGAGGATCCGCGCGAGGCTCGTGTACATGCGCAGCTTGACAGTCTGGCCAAACGCGGCCAAGTTCTTGCGGGTGAGTGCGAGTGACGTGAAGATCCAACCAGCAAAGCAGGTATTCGTGGCGATCACGAGGAACTCCCAGACGGCCGGAGGGTTCATCTTCCCATCCGACTGGCTCAGGATCTGGCTGATTTCTAGTGCTCCGACTGAGATGAAGTAGCAAACGCCTAGTCCGGACACGACGAGCACTTCGGGTGCCGAGATCTTCGGCCGCACGATGCCGTAGCCCAGACAGACCAGCGTCGTCGCGATCCGCGCGACCATGCCAGCGAGGATCTTCATAAGCGTGGAGAAGATGACCGAAGAAGGATACGGACAGCACACGCGCTGGCCAGTTGTGTTGAGCACCTTGTAGGTGAAGAACCACGAGACTGCTTCGCCTGTCGCGAGAAGCAGCACAGCGAGCAGCATGTACTGCATCTGCAGCGCCTGCTTGCGATGCCGGTTGATCAGCACGATGAAGCAAATGTCCACGAAGCCGTAGAGAAGCGAGAGCACGCCACTACAAAACAATGTCACCTGTCAGGCTCTGTACTAGTAATGAAGCGGATGAGCGGGCGGGGGTACTATACCTGAAAGGGAAGAGACCGTAGAGAAGCGCTGGCAGGTAGCCGTACGGGTTACGGAACGAGATGGTGGCGTTGATGCAGAACAAAGGGTCTTTCATAGGGTACACGGTGTACTCGGTGGAGCTCACAGGGTACCCAAACGACTCGCTCTTCTGCTTCCAGCACGGCACGAGCATGACGATCTGGAGTCCGCTATTCGCTGGTCGGAACGTCGTCTGGATCGTGACCGAGTCCTCCATCTCCACCTCAAAGAACTCTCCTTGGAACACGCCTTGCGCGTTTCCTTCCTCTGGATCTGAGAAGTTGCGGTTGCACACGTTGTGCTCGTCAATGTCCGCGAAACTGTCGACGTCTGTGTAGCTCACTGCGACGATACCAAAGTGGAAGTAGTCGCGCAGGCGGTGCAGTGTGATCGTGTCGCTCACTTCATGGTCCGACAGTGGCGAGATCGTGGCGTTGACACTCACAGTCGAGTGGCCGCCCATGCCGAAGGGTCCGTGGCCGTCGGCGAACATGCGCTCCGTGAACTTGCAGCCGGAGGAGCTGCCGTGGACCTCGTGGATCGACGACAGCGCGAAGCTGCGCCGCTGGCTCGCGAATAGAGCTGCCCATAGCCACAGCACACGCATGTGGATCCTCGTGCGCATGGTCATCACTAGTGGTTATGTGTGGGGGAGTTAGCGGAGCTCCAGGGAGAGCAGCGCACGGAGACGCAGGAGGCGTCCGCGTCGCGCTTTGGCGTCGTGTCGCACTTGTGCCCATCGAAGAGCTCCGTGTCAACTGTAGCTCCTCGGCTTCGACCTCGTTTCGGCCAATCACATCCTCTTTATAGAACATGTAGCTCGTTCTTAACTCCACACCTAGAATCAGCGTATTTTCTAGGTACTCGAAATATATCATCCAATGAAAACCTGCCGAATCAGCTTGGCACCTCAATTTTAACCAATCCATAACACCCATATTGCCTCTCCCGGACCCTTTTCCATGATCAGCGTCAGTTGCGACAGTCAGGCCACACACCGAAGCGACAGGAGGAAGACCACAATCCATCGAAGGAACGTCGTCCAGCTCCAAGCGTTCCTTCCGCGTGCGTCTCCGTCTCCAGCTCCATATACACGCGTACCACCGCCACCTCCATTATGCCGTCGTGTTGTGCGCTGCTCGCGCTCTCGATCCATGCGCTGCTCGCCGTGAGCTGCGTCGTGCAGGCGTCCATCTACCCCGTGCAATCCAAGCTCTGGATCCCGCCTTTCCAGCACGCCGAGAAGATGTTCGCGAGCGACCGCGGGCCGATCCTCTCACGCGCAGGAAACTCGAGCATCAAGCTCCGTGTCGACGGGCTCAACATCACGCGCGACATGAACGACTGGCGGCTCGTGGTGTTCATCTACCACGCCGACTCGATCGAGAGCTTTGAGCTGCTCGAGGACAAGGTCGAGATGCTGGCGTGCTCCACGCAGGACACGTCCGCCGTCAAGGTCCACGGCATGTCCCACGTCCAGCGCTTCGTGTTTCCCGTCAAGAACGAGTCCGTGAGCGCCGCTGTTGACTACCAGGTCGTCGAAAGCGGATGGACCGACGCCCAGATCTTTGTGTGTTCCGACGCCAATGGCGCCGCCGAAGTGCTGCCGTTCATTGGCACCATGGAGATCCGCAACCCGTTTGGACTGCTGCCCGCTGTGCTGTACGGAATGCTTCCGTTCAGCGGCATTTTGTCGATCTGCTACTTGGTGTTCGACGTTTTCTTCGCGGCGCTGCTCATCAGACACCGCAAGCAGGTCATCTCGCTTCACTACGGCATCCTCATCGTGCTGCTCATGGGCACAGGTGCATTTTATTCATTGATTAGTGAGATTTACGCGAGTAGATGCTGATTTCATGGGCTTTTGGATGAATTTTAGCGGCCTCATCGACGTGGTTTTACGCGTTTTACCGCATGAACAAGACGGGCGAGCCAGTGTGCTGCCCGTACCCGACCACGTTCCTCGTCGCCGTGATTCTCGACGTACGTAGCCTTCCATTTCTACCTATGTTTCTACCCATGGTCGCCTCTAACTGACCCTCGTTGTGGTTGTGTAGACGCTCATGCGTACGTTCGCGCGTCTGCTGCTGGTCGTCGTGTGTCTTGGCTACGGCATCGTGCGCGACCACTTGCGTCGTGGTGAGGTCGCACTGGTCACAGTCCTCTCGCTTGCGTACTTTGCCTCGGGCGTCGCTGACGAGATCACGCGCGGCACGTCGAGCGGCGCCGAGTTCCGTGAGAAGCCCACAGCGTGGTCGTTCGTGCAGCTGCTGTGTAACCTCACGTTCATCATGTGGATCCACTACTCGCTCGAGCGGATCATCAAGGAGCTCGACGAGATGAAGCAGTCGGCCAAGCTCGGCATGTACAAGTCGCTGGCGTGGTCGCTCGCGGGCTTCGTCGTGTTCTTCACGGGCCTCACGCTGGTGGCCGTGCTCGGCCGCGTCGGCGTGTTCGACTGGGACGTCGAGTGGGAGTGGATGACGCTCGTGGCGTGGCCGGTGCTCAACTTCATCGTGTCGGCGGCCATGTGTCTGATCTGGCGGCCGACCAAGAACTCGTCGCAGTTCGCGTTCTCCATGCAGCTACCCATGCACGAGAAGGACGCCGCTGGCGGTATTGAGATGGCGCCGTCGCCGTACACGACGAACTCGGATGACGACGACGACGACGACTTCGCGTCGGGTGACATCACGTTCGGCTCGGACGACGACGTGGGCGCCGACGAAGTGGAGATCGAGATGTCGCCATCCAAGGACGCGATCATGTCCAAGGCGGCCAAGGCCAAGGCCAAGACCGTGAACTCGGACGACGAAGATGAGGGGCTGTGAGGATCCCATGAGATGAAGAGGAGCAGCCCACGATGAGTGAACGACCAACTGAAAAGGGCGATCCGTTTTGCGTTTTCCTATTTTGTCATTTTTGTGGGCATCATCATCCATTCACTCACAACAAAGCTCTACTACTTGAGGTCGACCTGGAGTTCTACGTACGGCAGTACGTATAGCTACACCTGTGCATTTACGCGTACTTCTTGTGGTCTCCCGTGAATCGGCGAGCGAGCACGAAGAGAATCGCGAAGCAGCCCAGCGGGAACAGCAGCGAGCTCATGCTGAAGCCTGCGCCCTTGGTGGCCGTCGCAGCGGCGCCTCCTTCGCCAGCCAGCTCACGGGCTTCCTTGGCGTCGGCGTCGATGCCGTCAGGACGCTTGAACGCCGCGCCTGGAACGTCCTTGTCCATGGCCATGGCCGCCGCAGCGAGCGCAGCCTTCTTGGCGTCACCTTCCTTCTTGGGCGGGCACGGCTTGATCATCGGAGCTTCGGTCTCCTTGGCGTTTTCCTGTGCGTTGTCCTGACGCAGTCGCTTGGGCTGACACGCCGCCGGACGCAGATCCTCGCGTCCCTTGTACGCACGGCACACTTCGTCCTGTAGCTGCTTGTAGCCGATGCCGTGGCGAGCGTCGCCCAGCACAACCGATTTGAGCAGCACGTACGGCACCCACTGGATGTCGACCTTGGCGACCTGCTCCACGTGCTTGGTGAGCAGCGTCTTGCTCTTGTTGTCGAAGCAGCTCTTCATTTTCTTCTGGGTCTCCGCTGGGAAACACTTGCCGATCACGACGCTCCATCGCGAGCCCTTGTTGTCCTTGCTCTCAAGACACTGAAACAAGCCACACACAGATATGAGCATCAATCAACCGCAAGACAACACTACGCTATAGACAAGAGAACGGCTTACCGCCAGGGCTTCGATGAGCTCTTCGAGCTTGGGGAACTCCTCGATGGCACAGCTGAGCCAGCGGTGGCCCTTGCACTCGACCATGCCCTGCGTGCACACAAAGTTGCCCTTGGCGTCCACGGTCGTACCGGCTGCTGGCACTGGACGGAAGTCGACGATCTTGCGGAATTCTTCGTTACGTAGCAGCTTAAGAAGCGGCTTCGAGATGAATGCCATGCAGCCAGGACTAGACAATCAAACCACGAACATCAATCAATCAGCCCGCGCTCAACCCATAAATCAAACCACACGCAAGCGTACCAGAAGGCTCGCCAGTAGACTTCGATGCGGACCTTGTTAGCCAGCTCCTTGGCGTCTTCGCTGTCGCCCTTCATCGGCATATCCACCTCTTCCTCCTCCTCGGCATCATCGTTGGCCTCGCCTTCCACCTTGACTGGCTCCAGGGGCTTCGGCGTGACGCCGTTGTTCACTGGGGCAGCGGTAGTCGCGACCACGGCAGCCGTCACGTCAGGCTCGTCAGGCGCGAACTCCTTCTGAGGACCGACAAGCTGCTCGCACGTGTCTGGGTAGTGGCGCTTCGGTCCCTTGTACGTCTTACAGATCTGCATCTGCATCTCCAAGAGACCCACGCCCTGGGACGGCGTACCAAGCACCACATCTTCAACGAGCGTCTAGTAGATCAATCAAACGCGGAGAGATATCAGTATCAGTGGACTGATTGATGGATGCGAGAATCAATCACCACATGACTTACGTATGGCATCCACTCGACGCGCTCGAAGTTCTTCGCCTTCATCATGCCGCGCAGAATATTCTGGCTGCGCTTGTCGTAGCATTCCTGCAGGACTTCACGCTGCTCCTTGGTGAAGCAGTTGCCGACTTTGGTCTCCCACTCACCGACTTCTCCAGACTCATCGCCCTCGATACACTACATGAACATCAATCATATCATCAGTACAATCAAACGAGTAGCCGTAACATCAAACGAGAGGATCACTTACCGCAAGGTTGCCGACGTATTTGACGACGTCCGTGCGATCCATGTCAATGATGCAGACCTCCCACTGGTGGCCTTCACACTCCAGATCACCACCCTCGCAGTCGAACACACCGTTCTTCTCAATCATCCCGGCAGCCGGGTACACACTACAGCACACACAACCTCAGTATCACCGCAGCAGAAGAACTACATCAGTCGCCAGCACGCACTTGAGGTCGATGATGTTGCGGAACCTAGAGAAGTTCATCAATCAACGAGTCAGTCAATCGATCAAATCGCGAACCTCTGATGGCAACGACCACCACGTACTCGTCTTGGCGGATCAACTCCAGCAGCGGATCACCAACGAACCACTGACACGCCGGGCTGTTCCATCAATCAAATAACTCCATCAGCAACGAGCGTAGCTCCTCATGAGCGAGCTGGTACGGTACCAGAAGGCGCGGAAGAAGACCTGGACGTTCACGTGGAACTTGGACGCCACAGGCGACGCCGCCGTAGCGCCAGATACGCCAGAGGGCACGGACACCAGCGCCACTATCGCAACAGCAAACAGCAGCGCCATGCGCCGCCACACAGGCTTCATACTCGCATCTCGTGAGTCCATTATCGTGCCCGTGTTCGCCTCCTGCGTGATCGCTAGAGTGGGGGGCAATTTCTGAAGGGGGTGACACTTTGGAGCAGGGGTACAACGTAACCTCATCGAGTCGGACCAAGAGAGTCTTCAAGTGTACCATATTCATGGTACGATGTACCACTTGGAAGAGCTGGATCTATTTTGGGTCCACTCAAGTGGCTACACTCCAGGGAAAGGCAAATGACTTGCATAACCCCCCGTAACGATGAGAAGCAGTAGCATATCGATGCGAGGGCAGCGAGAGGATCTGGTGGTGGAGGAGGACCAGGAGGAAGAGCAGGAAGGCGGCTTGTACATCCATGAAGACACCGCGGAAGACCACCGCCAAGTGCTGGAGATGTCGGCGACGATCGAGATTCTCACACGTGACTTCGAGAACTTACAGCGCGAGCTGCTGGACGCATACAAGAAGCTACAGGAGTACAGCGAACAGGATCCGAGGCTGCATCCGAACCGTCAGTCGCCGTCGAAGGTAGGGACGACAGTCTCTGGCGGCATCGTCTCCAATGCCATGGCCAAACTGCGTTCGGGTAACTATGACGGTTGCGGATGCGGCCACGAAGCCGACGTCCACGAACTCAAACAGGTGTGTTGTATGCCTCACGATGAGTAGGAATTGGCGACGAGACGCTGACGTGAAGAGCTGTGGTGTGAGCAGATCGTGTCGGTCAAAGACACGGTGCTGACGGAAGCTCTCCATGAACGGAACGACTACAAACTCCGTCTGGAACGAGCCGAAGCCATGATTCGCGAGCTTCAGTTCGGCGGCGGCACGGGTGATACTCGTATGAGCAGCTCCCGCGGCGGAGGGCTCCACATCCAGACGTCGTCCTCTCGTACCTCTTCGTTCAGCGGAGGTAGTTTCCCGTACGGCATGACGTCCACCTCCCCCGTGCACCTGACTCCATCCATTATCATGTCATCGTCCTCAGCGACGTCTGTGTCGTCGGGTTCCAGCAACAGGGAGCTCCCAAAGCATGAACGCTTCGACCAGGAGTCCTCCTACCAGTCCAAGGAAGACGATGAGCTCTTCTGGAGACGGCAGTATCGCGACGCTGTGCGCATGCGCAAGCACCAAGGGCAGCCAGGAGGAGCCGTGACGATGGGCGGAGCCAGTGGAGGAGCTGGGGGATCGGGTGGCGCGAAGCCGTCGCTCAAGATCTTCTCGAGTCCGAACGGCAATCGACAGAAAGGTACGTCGTGGTTGTAGCTGAGGCCGCTGTAGAATCGACGAGTACTCAATGGCTGAGGATGTTGACTCGACTGCAGGCATCACAGACGAGAACGTTCCGTTCACACGGTACATCGGCATTAGCACGAGGCAGAACGAGATCATCAAGGAGCAGCATCGGCTGCTATCGTGAGCATCGCACCACACATGAAGTCTGCTCGAGTAGAAGGCTCAAGTCAGTATTTACAGGCGAGAGGTTCACACTAATCCACTATCACTATCATCAATCCATTATTCCATCTCCAACGACTTGAGTCGCGCACGCACATCACGTCGCGCTTACCGCCCCTCACGCGCCTGACGAATCGCCGTGTTGATGATGTTGCGACGCTTGTGCTCGGGCATACTCTTGGGCATCTCAGGCGCCGGGATGGTCTTGCCGTCCACGATGAAGTGCGTGACGCGCTCGTACGGGAACGCCGTGAGCGCCGATTCGTGGAAGTAGCCGCGGAACTTGAGACGACGCAACTGGACTTCGTAGATGCGTTCCAGCGGTCGGCAGTCCGACACGAAACCCGAGCCGAAGCTCGTGATCACACGTTCACCCTTCTGAAACTTGACCTTACTGCAGAGCACACGTGTTTGTTAGCTCACACACATCTCCAATCCCTCAACTGCAGTCAGTACTTACGTCATCTTGATGGCAGCCATGGTGGAGACCTTCGACTTGACATTTGAGAGCGTGTTGAGACCTCCAGACGCGGAGGCCTTCACGGTCGCAGAGGCCGAGTACACCGAGTTGCGCGTCATCGTGAAGATCGAAGACAGGCGCGTAGTGTTCGTGCCGTTGGCACTCGCGGGCAGCAGCATGGTCTCAGCGTGGACATCGCTGATGTACAGCGTAGGCGGCAGCGAGCCCAGCGACATGGCCAAGTCGAGCTTGATCTCGTATACCTCGTCCTCGTCGCGGTAGCGAGCCACTTCACCGGTTCCGTACGGCGTCTTCACTCGTTCACCCGCTGAGAAGTGCGTACGGCGGTGAAGCAGCTTGACCGAGTCGGCGTGCAAGTACGCCGTGGCGCCGTGCTTGATCTTGACCACGAAGAACTGGTCGGGGCGGACCTCCACGACCGTACCGATACCGTACGGCGTGAGCGCCTTGCCCAGGTCCTCTCCATGCGAGTGGAGATGGTGGGACTGGGGAGGCGCGACGGCAGTGGACATGGCCGACGGACGCGTCGCCGCCTGCGCCTTGTACGTGGACGCCGTCGTGTTGATCTTGGCCGCGACGTTCGCGTACCCAAAGCTCGCGCTCTCGCGGATAGTCGAGTAGCCTTCAAAGATCTTGTTCTTGGTGTTTTGCACGATCGACATGCTGCGCGGGATCTTCTCAAACTTCTTGGTAGTCGCCTTCATGCGCCACACGTGGTCATCGTCCCAGCGCCAGTCCAGCGCGATGCTGTACATGTCCTCTTCGAGGTAGTACTGCTCGACCGTCGCGAGTCCCCAGCGGGTCTTTACACGCTCACCGACGACCGACTTGATCTCGCGCACGATCATATCCTCACGCAAGTACGCGATGCTCTTGGGCACGAGCTGCACGATGTAGAAGCCGTCATCGGTACGGATGTCCAGCACCGTGCCTGTGCCAAACTTGGTCGCAACACAAGCGCCACGACGAGCCTTGGCGTTCACGTCGCCGTGTGGGGACACGGGGTGGTTATTGTGGCCTCCCAGCGACAAAGCACCAGTCAGCGAGCGGCGCTTTTCCGTGGGCGGCACGCCGTCGATCGAGTTGCGCGGACTGTCGTTGGACGACTGCGACTGAGACCGCAGCGTGCTGAACTTTCGCACGATGGAGCTGGCAAACGCGTTCTGTTCGATCGAGAGGCCGCGCAGTCGCGATGCCAGCGGCACAGGGGCTGGCTTCTCCGCTTGGTGGGCGTCACTCAGTTCTCGTACTTCGTCCGTGTGCTCGTCGTCGTCGTGGTCGTGCGTGTGTGCGTGATCGCTGCCGTTCGACTTCTTCTCGCTCGTCTGGCTGCTGTGGGTGCTGGAGGAGGCCGCCGCGATCGCCGACGAAGAATCCTTCCTGGGCAGCAGAATCGCAGGAACCTTGGGCAAGAAGCTTCCCCATTTCTTCTTCTGAGGCGGCGTCGTCTTGTCCGCTGGCTTGCTGAGACCCAGCGAGATGTCCACGCTCACAGTGACTTCCAGCGTCTTCTCCTTGGTCTCAGTTGTAGCCTTCGTAGTCGTGTGGTGCGTAACCTTCTGCATCAAACGCTTTACGTCAGGGTACCACGCGTCGCGTGGACCACTCACGAGTCTGCTGGTCACAGGAGACGCCTTCTGCATCACTCGCTTCACGTCTGGGTACCACGCATCGTGCGGTGCGCTCACCAGTCCACCGGCTACGGGGGACGCCTTCTGGATCACTTGCTCCACCTCCACAGCGACCTCCAGCGTCTCCTCCTTGATCTCAACGACAGTCGCTACAGCGTTCTGCTGTGTCTCCTTTCCTTCCGTCTGCGTCACAGTCTCCACGTCCACCGTAACCTCTTCCACCGTAACCTCGAGCGCGGTCTCCTTCGGTTCAACGACAGGCTTCGTAACCTTCGCCTGCTGCTGTGGGAGCTTCGCCGTCTTCTGCATCACTCGCTTCACGTCAGGATACCACGCGGCATGCTTGGGACTCACGAGTCTGCTGACCACAGGAGTAACCTTCTGCATCACGCGCTTCACGTCAGGATACCACGCGTCATGAGGCGCGCTCACCAGTCCGCCACTGGACGCCACAGTCATCAGCATCACACGCGCCACCTCTGGGTACAGCGCGGCATTCGAGGCAGCAATGAGCACCACACCATCATGGGTTGTCTTAACAGAGGAGGACGCCGTTGCCGATCCGTTTTGCGAGGCGCTGACGCCGTTGGTGCTGCTGTAGCTGGTGGTGTAGCTGCCGCTGTGCTTGGTGGTCGTGATATCCTCCACGACGGTCGTCGTAGCAACCTCTATCTCCATCACGGTCGTCGAATCCATCGCCATATTCGTCGCTCGAGTCTCCTCCGTGTGACTGTGAAGCTTTGTGGCGAAGTTGCCGCGGGCACAACGAAGACAGAGGAGACTCGAAGGAGAGAGGAGCGGAGGGGAGAGGAGTGGACTGACTGCGCGAATAGGGGTAATACGCCTCAGTGCAGACGCAAGCACAGTTACGAACACTTGAACCTGTAGCAGCAGCAAATATAAAGTATCTCAATGAGAAAAGACTCCAAATCGTCGAAACCTGGGTCGAAATTTCTCAAAATATAGATTATTCAAACAGCATCAAGTCTGGTTTATCGTGTTCCTAACGTTGCGTGGAGACACATGATTGGCCTAAACCCGCAACTCAGGGGCAAAATTTGGAAGTAGGCCTAGCCCTATCTAAGTCGTGCTGCTTCAGTTGAGTGACATTGCATCCGTAATTTTACACCCAGTATTTTTCTGTAGCCATTTCGAAGATGGCTACAGATCAGTTGGAGGAAACGAAAATGAAATTGCGTGTTAACGTTATCGCGGATTCAACTCCAAGCCTCGATACTTCGGCAGCAACGGCAGGCTCCTACAAGCAATACAGCAACGATATCACAACCACCAATCAGTCAGAGCACCTCCTACTAATCAGGAGCTACTGGATTGAGGGGGGAACTCACCGAGCGTGGAACTGGCGTTGTCGCGTCATGGTGGGAAACAGGAAGAGTTGGTCATCGGCGGTCGTAACCTGCTGCTGCCTTCGCTCGTCTGCTCTGCCCTCGTATCCACTAGTATAAGAGCTGGTGTCTATAACTCCGTACGCTTCTCCGTCGTCTTCGTCTCGGTTGCAGGCGACAACGTTGCGTTGGAGCTGACCGAGTGACTTGGAGGCAAGTGGCGAGTGTAACCCGTTCAGTGCCATCGCGGCCTTGCGTTGCTCTCGTGTAACCCACGAGTGCTTGTCGTCCCCTAACACATCCGCGTACTTTTGAGATCGCTTGCTCAGGATCACAGGAGCCAATGGGCTTCCGGACTCGGACCCGCGTGGGCTTCGTGATGCTGCGACCGTGGAGACGTACTTCTGAACGATGGATGGGATCTTCCCAGCTACTTGTGTGCTTGACGGAGGGATTCGGTACTGTGATGGCCGCCGTGTATCTGTCGGTGTCTTGCGAGCCTGTGGCAGGCACTGATACTGTGCAGGCTTGGCAAACGAGTTCGTTTCTGTAGTTGTTCGCCGTATTTCTTAGCCAGGAAACACAGGAATTAGTACAGGATGAGTCTTCATGCTCCGAAAGACCAGCAAATATCCTACCTGGTGCCTTGGAGGCGATTCTCTGTTCGAGGCTTTGGATTTTCTTCGTCTGGTCGCACTCGTGGTACGCTGACTCGGCTTTGACTCGTTCGAGAACGAAGCTCATGGTCTCCACTGCGACGCTTTTCATATCTGAAGGCACATTACAGTCAGGCTCAAATACACCAACAGTATCCACTCCATAGAAAGCTCCCACTTTCGATCGGAGCGGCCACCACTGGATCCCTCAGGTCTCCAACCTCCTTGATGTAGTCCTCCTCTGCCAGCGCGAGCACTGTAACCACCGTGACAGCCTGGATCGTTGCCGGTTCACGAAGCTCCAGCAGCACGGACACATCGCCAACCAACGACCGCGGACCGAGTGATGCTATGGGCAGCTGTGTGAGCTTGCGTGGCGACTTGGATGGCTCTGGTTTGTAGCCTAGAAGCATCGCAGTAGCCGCGCTATTGGCCACTTTCTTCTCTGCGAATGGGTCCACGTCGACCAGATCGTCCACACGGACACTCGCGCGACACTCGCCTTCGATGATAAAGTACAGCGATCGCAAGGTCTCATCTTCGTGAGCCAGTATCGCGCCGCACTCGAAAGTCTTCTTGCGGATCACACCGACGAACCGTTCAAGTCCAAACGTCCGCAGTAGAAGCTGTCGCTGCTGACGGTCAGCGGCTTTGGAGGTCGTTGCAAGGATCGTGGCCGACGTGAGCATGAAGTAGTCTGCTGGTCCGACGATCAAGAGCTTGTTGTAGTGATGAAGCCCGTTGCGGAAGGCCTGCTCACGCTTCACTCGACGCCAGGTCTCAGCAGAAGCGCTGGCACTGACAGTCACGTCCGACCATACATTTGCTGCTGCTGTCGATGAGACTTGGCTGTTGCTGACGACGTCAGAAGTTTGCAGCGAAGTCGAGAGCCGCATGTTGCCCACGACCGAGCCTTCTGTGAACTTGAGCACTGGCGCGAGGTTGCGGTCCATGGGCTTGGCTTCCGCTGTGCCATTCAATAAAATACAGTCTTTTGCCGTGTCTTTGGACGAAAACCACAGCGTCAGGTCCTCGCCACGCGGCACGTGGACGAGCTCAAGCGAATTCACTATCTCGAGCCGCTCGAAGTGCGTGAGTGCGGCCCACCATGGCTGCTCTGCGATCGTGGTCTCATTTACGAGATACTGGACGATGAATTCCAGCTCGCTCTGTGAAAATTCGTCGACGCTGTCTCTGAAAAAGAGCTTGCGGAGGTGAAACCGAGCCCCGAGCCTCGTTGTGGCGTGCTCGGCGTCCAGAGTCTCCGTCCAGTGCAGCGCGTTGCTGCCTTTTATTGCGCCGCGACGTTGAGGAGGCACAGCTGCCGCAGCCAATGCAGCTTTCATCATGATAGCCGACAAAATCAAGCGTGTCGACTCGGATTGGGGACGACGACGGCGATATAATCGACAAGAATAGTTTGATTCTAAACTTCATTTTCACTTCAAAGAATTGATTGTCAATCGAAGAGCTCATGAGGAGGCGGTCAAGTGGCAGTCGCAGCCTTCTCTATCATGGCGGTGGTGAAGCGTCAGTGACTCGACCTCGAATCCGTCCACAGGACGAGGGATCTGGCCAGTCAGCTCGTTGCCGTGGAGCACGCGGCGGTGGAGGAACAACGGCGGGGAGCGGATGTCGTCCATCATGGCCCGCGCGATCATCTGCGGCTCCGTGAGTTGCTCCAGTGATCCACCAGCTCTCGTGGTCCACGCCACACCGACCACGAGACTCACGACCAGCAGGATGCAGCCTCCGAGTGTGAGCCACGTATTGAGCTTTGTGGTCGAGACCCACATCGCGAGCTGCTCGACGTTACCGTCGAAATCCAGTGACTGTCGACCTTTGTTAAGTGAGACCACGACCTTGACAGCAGCATTCTGGAAGAGGAAGAACGTCGCGGCCGTGTACATTTGCTGGAGCGACGTCTGCATGTACAAGTGGTTGTTGAGCACGATACCCATTCGTTCCTCCACGAGTGCATCGCAGTCATCCAAGTTGTTCTGATCTGCTGACACGACGGGGTCCCACACGATGCGACCGACATTGGAAGGAAGCAACACATCGCCAGCGACAGTGTCATAGGGCGCACTTGCTTGCACGAGGAACCGCTGGGTCTCGTGGAGCTTCACCAGCGGCAGCAGTTGTGGCTTGGTATCGACGATACGATTCGGCAATGGAAGCTGGTCGAGTGGCAGCGAATCCTTGCCGACAACAAGCTTACGCTGCTGAGGCTGCGAGCTCTCGGACGAGGCAGAAGCTTCTAGAGGAAGATGGAGACCCAGGCAGGACGAGACATCGGAGCCACACTTGGCATTGAAGTCGGAGGACAGATCCTGCAGCTCCCAACCAAGTCGAGCGATAGTGAGCGTGTAGAACTTGCGCAGATTCACAGCCACAGCCGACTTGGCATCAACTTGCAACGACTCGGTTGTCGCGTTCCACGTCAAGTTTTGCAGTAACGCGTCGGCCTCAACGTGCTTGGCGATGCTAAAGATGAGCATCGAGCGGTTCGAAGCCTTAGAACACTGGAACGAGTGTGGAAACGCGTTTACGGAACTCGACAGCTTGGACACGAGCGTCTCCGTGCCGTCGTCTACGAGACACATCGCCACAGACTGGATCTGAACAGGGGTGTCAAAGAGCGAGGAATCCATCGTGTATACCGGCTTCTTGATCATGCATCTCGCTGGCCACACGCTGCACTCTGTTGAAGTTGGATCAATGACCACAGTCTGTATTCCCGAAACCTGATACTCTATTAACAAGGGTATTCTATCATGTATAATACCTGGACAATCTCATGGACGGTGACGTCAACAGTTTCCCTCTCCGTGGAAACGGGAGG
>JAADWY010000285.1:0-36671 GCA_023336355.1 Pythium dissotocum | reverse complement strand
CTCGGCCGCTCGTACACGTCTGTGCAGGCCGAGTGCAAGCGGCTGCCGTACAAAGTCGTGAGCTCTTCGGATGACAAGCCGTTGCTCCAAGTCACGGTCATGGGCGACAAGAGGCAGTTCTCTCCGGAAGAGGTGACGGCCGTGGTGCTCACCCAACTGAAGCAGATCGCCGAGGCGCATCTCGGTCGTGAGGTGTTCGACGCCGTCGTGGCGGTGCATGTGTACTTCAGTGCAGATCAGCAGCAGGCCACGCAGGACGCCTGTACCCTGGCCGGCTTGACTGTGGAGAGAATGGTTTACGAGCCAATTGATGCCGCCATCGCCTACGCCGACAATCGGAACGCCGTTGGCGATACGAACTGTTGATCTTCGATCTCGGCGGCCGTAGTATCGATGTGACAATGGTGACGATGCACGACGGTCTCTTTGAAGTGGTGGCATTCAGCAGCGACACGGAATGAGAACTTTACCCAGAACCTCGTGAACTACTTCGTCACAAACTGGAAGTACAGGAGGAAGGTTGACATACGCAAGGACAAACACGCACTCCAGAGACTGCGTCAGGAAGCTGAGCGTGTGAAGCTTGCGCTATCGAATGGGACGGCCGTTCGTCTTGAGCTGGAGACGCTAATCGACGGTCAAAACATCAAGGACACGCTGATCCGTATGAAGTTCGAGGAAATCAACGCGTCCCTCTTGAAGAAGACGCTAGACCATGTCCGAAGAGTACTCAAGGACAGCGGTCTCAAGAAGTGGGAGGTCCATGAGATCGTGGTGGTCGGTGGCTCGTCCAGGATCCCGAAGATCCAGCAGCTCGTCGATGACTATTTCAACGGCAAGACGCCCATTTACGTTGGTCGGGACCCAAACACAACGATCGCTTCTGGCGCTGCTTGGCAGGCGATTCGTGGAGAGCGTGACGGCACTCGGAAGAACGTGCCTCCATTGCTCGGTAGTGAGACCGTGGATGGTGCGACTGGCTTGCCCCGCCAGGACAAGTCCCAACACACTGACCAGCCGCCGCAGGTCGAAGTCATCTACAGTGTGGATACCAACGATCATCTGTACCCAATATGGACCACTGACGTCGGCGGCAGCTTCCTCATCGAATACTACCTCTCGTCCTGGCGGCCTTGGTCCATTTCGCCGTCTGCAATCTGAGAACAGTAGACCCACCACACTACCTAAGATGAGCTCCACAGCCAATCGTGCAGCCTCCAGCATCGTGCGCCACTCGTGAGCATGTGCCAAGGTGCTTCCAGCCCCGAGTATAAGGACCACCCTCTGCCTCCAGTCGACTGTCGACAGAAGAAACTGAAGACTGTAGGAGCCACGGCGATTTGTGTGACTCGCAGAACCCCCAGCGAAATTTTCGCCTCCTCGCCTTCTCAGTACAGTGTGCGCCTTCCGCAACTCTGCTTGCCTGTCCATCGAAAAGCTAGCGTCAAACAGGCCTCGACGGCTTCAACCTCCGGCCACAGTGGGATGCTCGTTGTATCTTTTGCCGGAACCACGCGTGGACGGAGAGATCGCTTTTGAGCTACTCAGATTCACACCGCTTCTCCTCACCAAAGAGCGCGTTGTTCAAACCATGAGCTCGTCTCTCCACCCTCCTCCCGAGGCATTCTTCAATTCGCCTCTCGCCTTCGATATCGACAAGTCCCGCTCAAGCCTTCTCCATCACGATGCCTTGCCTTGGGCTCTTGCTACTCGGTATCTGTGCCTCCGCTTCCGTCGCACAGACCGTCGACTTTGACATCGCGACTTCCGGAGCCACGAGGACTGCGTACTGGAACCAGTCAGCCTACGCTGCTTCCGTGGACGACGCGGAAGCCTCCAAGTACACGCTCGTGCATCTCGAGCACGTGATCCGCCACGGTGCCGCGTACCCGACGACGGCTTTCGCCCAGGAGGTCTCGACGCTTGCCACGAAGCTCAACACCAACTACGGCACCGTGATCCCATCGTGGCTGCTTGGGTACTACGTGCCGTACGACGCGTCCGTCGACGGTCTCGTCTCGTCTGCTGGCGGCGTCGAGCTGTCGGCACTCGCGACGCGTCTCCGTCAGAACGTCGGCACGTCGACTGCCTTTCCAGCCACGTTTTCCAGCGACCAGTTCGTCGTCCAGTACTCCACCAACAGCTCACGCGTCAAGTACGGAGCTCTGAACTTCGCCACGGGCTTCTTCACCAACTGGAGCGACGTCAAGTACACGGAACGCACTGATCTGTTGCTTCGCTTCTACGACCAATGTCCTCGTTTCACTCGCGACGTGCTGCAGAACGCCGCGTCCTTCGACCAGGCAAACGCCTACAAGAAGTCCACGGCCATTACCAAGAGCATTGAGATCCTTCGCTCCAAGCTGAAGCTGCCAGCGTCCGCGACGCTCACGGCAGCCGATGTCCAGACCGTGTACACGGCGTGCGCGTATGATCTCTCGCTGTACAAACGCAAGAACAACTGGTGCACACTCGTGACCAAGGACCTGGCCAAGGCCGTCGAGTACGTGGAGGATCTCGAGTGGTTCTACACTCGCAGCGGCGGTAACAAGCTCAACTACGAGATCTCCGCTGGCTTGTTGAAGGACATTTTCAAAGGTCTGAAGGACTTTTCCACTGGAAACTCCAATCTCGCAGCCAACTTCCGACTGGTGGACGCTGAGGCGACGCTGCCGCTGATGACGCTGGTCGGTCTGGTGGACAAGACACCACTGCTTGCTAACGCCACGGCGGCTGCGATCGACGCGCGTGGCTTCCGTACGTCGCGCTTCGCTGTCTTTGCCGCGAACGTCGAGTTCCGCTTGTTGAAAAGCAAGACGGACGCCTCGTTCTACGTGCAGTTGCGTGTCAACGAACAGGTTGTCAAGTTTCCAGGCTGCAACGACTTGGTGTTCTGTAATCTGAGTGAGGTGGAGAAGCTGTGGGGCTACTACCTGACGCAGTACGATGCCGGTGCGGCCTGCAAGGTGTGAGTGAGTGGGAAATGGCAAAAAATGTAGCCATGTTGGGCAGAGCGGTCAATGCGAACAGAGAGAAGGTATTGGAATTGACAGAATGAACCACCCCGAATTTGCATCATCCGCCATTTACTGTGGGTAAGAGATGGGATCCAGTTGTTATTTGAGGGAACTCACTTCAACATTCCAATCTCACCCCGAAGTGGAAAGATCCACGACTGGAGTCAAGGGCTCCTGCTTGCTTCGGATCAGCCCACACTTCTCATACAAACCCAGTGGTTCGCAAGTGAACTCATACAAACGCGTCCTAACGCTCACCACGTAGTTGGTTCAGCCGTCTTTCCAGGACTCTCTTTGTCTTCGATTGCCAACGTGCCGTTGAATCGGTGAGCTGCTCAGTGGCTCCTTTGAATGACCAGATCTCCACCATGCGCCAACACTGCATCCTTCATAGACGCCTCTACAGTCGGTACATTGCGTAACGACACCGCCTCGCCATCTCCTCGCCCACTCGACCACCACACGCCAGTCACATCACCACTCAACTCGCCCGCACAACCAAATCCAAAGTGCCGAGCACCCACCGTCCAGCATCCAGCACCCAGCATCCAGCATCCAGCATCCAGCATCCAGCGCCTAAAGTCCAGCGTCCGATAACCAGCGTCCGCCGTCCAGAGATGATTGGTGTCTGGATGCGGAAGCCCCGCCTACAGTACGCAAGTGGAAGTGAAAAGCCAAGGGGGATGGGGACTCAGTGGGTCTCATGATAATGAGAGATCCTCCGATCTCGTGTTTGGGCAAACCACCACGCCGGATTTTCCAGAAGAGGAGCGAGGAACCTCTGACACTTGATATCAGCCCCCAACTCCACGTTGATCCAAGTGCTTGTGCATGCAACCGGCGTGCACCGAGTTCGCTGCCTGCAGCACTGGCACAAGACAAGCCACGCGTAGATCATCACCACCAGGGGCTTAAGTACACCCAACATAGCATCTACGTGCAATAGATCTGCGGTAGTTGACTTGCACGTAGTACAGTTTGTGGGTTTCGATGGGTCCGTTTCATTCCGACGGTGTTGTTTTCGCCATCATCACTACCTTTGAGACTTGATGCTTCTGTTCCACGCATCGGGATCAGATCCAGCTGCTTGGGCGGGTCTGTGCTTCAGTTTTGAACCGTTCCACGCAAATGAATCGCACCATGAATTGCCAAAAACCTCCCATCCTTTATTCGAATTGCGCATTTGAATCGCACCAACCACCGGTTTGCGCCTTCCTTCCTGTCTGAAGAGATGTATCTTCTCGACCAAAAGAGCTCACTCACCGGCGCCAGCAACGCAATCACTTCAGAACTGGCGGCGGACCCCACACCACCACTACGCCACTGTCACTAGAGCCACTAGATCCTCATAAGCATGCTGTCGCCTGCTGTGCTCCGCTCGTCGCTGCGTAGCTCCTCGCGCCAGGCGCGTCTCCTCAGCAGCTCGGCGGCCGTGCAGGTCACGCGCGCCGAGCCGCTCTTCGAAAAGCGCGACGGCTCCAAGGGCAAGATCGTCAGCGAGCGCGCGTTTATTGAGTTCAACCGCCAGCCAGACCCGTACCGCGACCCCGTGGAGCGGCTCCACGACTGGGGGGAGATCAACACGTCGACCCGCGACCCTGGAGAGCGCAAGGTCCAGGCGGCCCGTTGCATGGACTGCGGCACGCCGTTCTGCCAAACCAACACGGGCTGCCCCGTGAACAACCTCATCCCGGAGTGGAACGAGCTCGTGTTCCGCGAGGAGTGGAAGGAGGCCAGCGACCGCCTCCACAAGACCAACAACTTCCCCGAGTTCACGGGCCGCGTGTGTCCGGCGCCGTGCGAGTCGGCGTGTGTCGCCGGTCTCGTCGACGACCCGATCACCATCAAGAACAACGAGTACGCGATCGTCGACCGCGCGTGGGAAGAAGGCTGGATCGCGCCTCGTATCCCACGCCGCAATGGCCTGCGGGTCGCTGTGATCGGCTCGGGACCTGCCGGCTTGGCCGCTGCCGACCAGCTCAACCAGAAAGGCTACACGGTCACAGTGTACGAGCGTGAGGACCGTGTTGGTGGACTGCTAATGTACGGCATCCCCAATATGAAGCTGGAGAAGAAGACGGTGGATCGCCGTGTGGAGCTGCTGCGTGAAGAGGGCATTGATTTTGTCACCAACGCCGAAGTGGGTATCACGATGCCCATGGAGAAGCTGCAGAGCGAGAACGACGCCGTCGTGCTTTGTATTGGCTCGACCGTTCCACGTGACGTTGGCGACGTGCCCGGCCGTCACCTCAAGGGCATCCACTACGCTATGGAGTTCCTCACGAAGAACCAGAAGCGACTGCTACTCACAGTCGACGGCAAGCTGCAGAGTGGCTGGGACCGCAACTTCGTCACGGCCGAAGGCAAGGACGTCGTGGTTATCGGCGGTGGTGACACTGGTACGGATTGTATCGCGACGGCCATGCGCCACCGATGCAAGTCGGTGACGAACCTGGAGATCAACATGATGCCTCCGCCGTCGCGTGCCCCGGGTAACCCGTGGCCAGAGTACCCTCGTGTGTACGGCATTGACTACGGCCACGCCGAGTGCCGCGCGGTGTTCGACCAGGACCCTCGCGAGTACGGCGTGTTCACGCGCGGCTTCAAGGGCAACGACGCCGGCGAAGTGACCCACGTGATCACGCAGAAGGCCATCAAGAACCGCGAGACCGGCGAGATCACGCCGATCGAAGGCTCGGAGGATGTCATCCCGGCCGATTTGGTGCTGTTTTCCATGGGTTTCATGCACCCAGACCAGCAGATCGCCGAGCAATTGGGTCTGGAGGTCGACCAGCGGAGAAACATTCGTGCTGAGTACGGCCAGTACCAGACGTCGGCTGAGGGCGTGTTCGCGGCGGGTGATTGCCGTCGTGGCCAGTCCCTAGTGGTGTGGGCCATCCACGAAGGCCGCAGCGTCGCGGACGCCGTGGAGAAGTACTTCCTGAATGAAGGATTTCAGCCAGAGGTCGACCACAACCAGCGCTACGGATAGAGAGCTGCAACGGCGAACTCGACTAGAAGGTTCTTCGTTTCGATCCTCTCAAACAGAGAGAGATCCACCCCGTTCAACTGCGCATTCCAAAATCGAATCCGACAGAAAAGTGTACCATACACACTCTGCCCACGTCTGTCTCCGTCGTACTACGATAGCATTTGCATTGCGCATGCAGGCAGTACAAGAAGGCAGTGTAGCCATTCATCTCGATGAGCTCCATTGCAATTGGGAGTGTATGTGCATTCATAGTCTATTTTCGTAAATATATCCATACAACGTCTAGATCCGAAAGTACCCATCCGCCATTGTACATGGCTACACTTTGATAACAGGCACGTAGCCCTGCAACTGGCGGATGCTCTGCAGCAGCGACGGTGTCTTGCTGTCGCCCTTGGAAGCATCTGCGTCCTCGTGATGCTGAGTGTTGTACCGCAAGTCCAGCACTCGAACCCCACGCAGCATGGACACGTCGCGAACGAGGCGGCAGTCGCTCAGGTTCAGCACGTGGACGCGCGCCAACGCCGAGACGTCCTCAACGTTCTCACAGCCAGAGAGGTTCAGCGCGTGGAGCGAGCCCAGTGCAGACACGTCAGCGATCTTCTTACAGTGTTTGAGCGTCAGTGTATGCACAGTCGCCAATGCCGAGACGTCTTGGACCTGGTGGCAGTAGCTCAGATCCAGCGTGTGGACGCGCGTCAGTGACGACACATCCGAGAGCCGAGGACAGCCAGCGAGCTTGAACACACGAGCGCGTCGCAGAAACGCAGATCCACGTCGCGTGCGTCAGCCAGCGGCGTCACGTCTTCGAGCAGTGGACAGCCAGACAGATTCAACTTGCGGACACCCGCCAATGATTGGATGTCGTGGAGACGTACACAACGGTACGCGTTAAAGACCGTCACACCAGAGAGCCCGCCAAGGTCCTGGATGTTGCGGCAGAAGCTGATGTCGAGTTCGTAGATGTCGCGAAGTCCGTCCAGGTTGTGGATGGCCTGGCAGCGACTGAGCACGAGCTTGCGGAGACCACGCAGGTGGCCGACGTCCGATACGTGCTTGCAGCTCGAGATGTCCAGCTCCTCCAGGCGTCCGTTCGTGCCAAGAATTGAAATGTCCATCAAGCCGTCACAGTTGCGCATGGTGAGCACGCGTACGCCCGTGAGTGCGGAGACGTCTGTGACTTGCTTACACAGTGACAAGTCCAGTGTGTCGACGCCGCCCAACGCAGAGACGTCGCTGACGTTGGAGCAGCCACTGAGATCAAGCTCGAAGACTCCGCCCAGTGTACTGACGTCGGTGATGCCGAGACACTTGCGAAGCCGAAGCGTGTGGACGCCGGCCAGTGAACTCACGTCGGCGATGTTGATACAGCCAGAGAGACACAGCGTGTGGACGCTGCCCAGCTTGCTCACGTCGCGCAGGTTGATGCAGCCTCCCAGGTTCAGATCGTACACATCGGCCAGACAGGCGACGTCGCTGAGCTGCGGACAGTTGCGGAGACTCACGCGCTTGACGTTGCGAAGCGGAGAGACGTCCTGGACACCGCGGCACACGTTCAAGTACACGGCTTCACACTGCGCGAGCGGCGTGAGGTCATGGACGCTGTGGCAGTAGGACAGATTCACGCTCTTGGACTGGCTCAGGAACAACACGTCGCTGAGTTGGTTGCAATAACTGAGATCCACCTGAGGAATCCCAGTCAAACTCTCAAGATTGTCGAGTACGACACAGCTACTGAGGTCGAGTGACTGCAGCGAGTGGATGCCGTCGAACAACTGGACGCGGTAGATGCCTGAGAGGTTGAGACGGTGGACTTGCTCGCTCGTGATGGCCTTCTGAAGCACAGGTGAACACACATACCCACGCGACTGGTCCTCGCCGGTCGCGTTGGCATCGTGCGTGACGACGATCGGCTCGTCCTCCGGCTCTGGCTCGGCCACCGCTTCTTCCTCGTTGTTGCCACGCTCACCCAAGAGGTTGAAGATGGTCTCCAGCACTTCGTTGGCTGTCTGGGGGACGTCTTCGCCAGTCGTTGTATCGGAACCCTTGAGAGTCGGCGGAGCAGGCAAAGGCTGGAGTGTGACGCTGTCCAGGTTGCGCCAGATCGTAAGGATCTGCTCAAAGTCACCGACCGTGACTACGAGTCGTGCCTCCGTGCGCAGGCGCACGCGCGAGTGGACGATGTCGTAGAAGAAGCGGCTGAGTTCAGCGAGCGCGACAGCTTCATTTAGCGTCAGCAGAGGGATCAAGTGCGCGTCGAAGAGCTCCACGGGGAACAGCGTCGTCAGCAGACAGCGGCGCGACGCACGCTGCGGCTGTACTGTAGGCGCCATAGAAGTGGAGGCGGACGCGTCGTGGTGCTGGTGGTGCTCGAGCTGCTGGAGTTGCGGAGCCATTATTGGAGGAGATCGAAGAGGTAAAAAAACATGCATCAACTTCCAGTCAGTTTAGCACGTCAGAATGACACCAAGCGCGCCAGGAAGCGCGCGATTGCGCGGTCCAATGACGCTTGCAGACGGCGCGAATGAGGCAGAGAGAGAAGGCGTGTTCATGGCGATGGGGGGTCGCGGCGGACACGGCGGCAGAGGCGTCTTTCCTGATGGCGAGGGCATTCGCCAATGCGATTGAGCATGTGGCCTTTCCAACTGGTTGATGAACAAATAAACACTTTTATTGGCTGAATATATTCCATCAGTACTGTTGATTGGCTATTTATCCACCTCGGAAGCAACTGGCAAGCAAAGCCTGGAGCTTGGCGTCCTGAGCCCGTGCAAGACATTTCAAGCACAGGAAAGCGTCCCATTGTCACCACCGCGCCTGCCGATCATTCTAACTGTGCAGATCCTTCCATATTGCCAGACCAGCCGCAGTATTCATGCGTTGCTCGTTGCCTTCTGGAGCAGCGCATCCGTTAGTTGCAGCGATACAGCACAGTATTAGTCGAGTCGCGTCGACAACAGTGTGCTTGTCGAGGGCCCATCTCCGGAAACAGGTTCAGTTCAGTCCGCTTGACCTCCTTCCTTCCGCGGCCGTCCCAACGTCGCGACGACTGCTTGACGGTCAAGTTGACCGCTGGTCATGCAGATCGGTCTCATCACTGCTGCATCGCTCCCCCGCGCATCCCCTGGTTGGCCTGCAGCCACCATTTGCCCGCATGCATCCACAGTCTCCTTCCTCCTTAGAGTCCTCAGGCCTGGACTTTACGACGTCGATGACGTCGGCGTCGCCGCGAGAGGATGGCTGACGCTGGACCAGACCAGACTAGGTCGGTTGAGTGAGCTCCTGCTGCAACACGAAAGAGGCGACAGACACACACACACACACACCGGATCTTTAGAGACCAACCAACTTGGTTACCATGCCATCTCAGAAACTAGTAACCAGTACTATTTCACTACCGCTAGTGACAGCTCTTGCTCGCGTGCCTGTGTGCGACAAGCTTGACTGCTTCGTGGCGTGCTGCATGCAAGCATGCTTGCTTTACACATGTACACTGTAATTCTGCAGCCAAACCGCACCAAGTACTGGTACACTGGACAGCCACGCCACGCTGGCTGCGTGCCGCACTGTACTTTGCCACTAACGTCACCGTCCACTGGACCAGCTCCAAGGTGGACATCAAATCCAAACGGCAGCGACTGGTCGGGCAAAGCCGTGTGGGCTTGCTAAGCCGGCTCGAATCCGCGAATCCCTTTGGTCACTTTGGACTGGCAGCAACACACTGAACAAGAGCTCACGAAGTGGGAAGATCCGCGGGGTGTGCTGACTGCAACTGCCGAAACCGACCAGAGAAGCGGCTCCGCGTTGTGTGGCATGCTGAGCCTTTTGCTGTACCGGAACGCCGCGACACTGTCTACACCGAACTCCCTTCCTGCTCTGTTTACCATTTCAGCAGGTCTATGTATGTGCTGCTCAAAAAGCCCCCTCTCTATGCCGCTTGCACCGCTAGCATTGCGAGGGCGGTGCTGCAGCCCACCACTGCAAATGGTGGCTCTCATAGTCAACGCAAGTTGATTGCTTCACACTTGGGCCCGCAAGCGTTGAGGCTGCGCGCGTGACTTACACTACACAGCTTCTCAGTGCGCGGCTTCAAGGACCAAAGCCCAGGGCTCGGTACTGTGTACTGTACAGTGTCGACGCGCCAGGTCTCTGTCGTGGGCTTGTATCTGTGATGTGATGGAAGCTGCACTGTGCACAAAGGCCGAAGAGGCAGCAGCGTACAGTACACCTGAGACCCCCGCCAGAGCGAGGCTCGCATTCAAGTCACCACGCCGTCGCCGAAAGTCCCGCAACATTTGTCGGCATTGCTGGCCATTGTCCGACACCACGACCGCAATGATGGCTTCAACAGAGCCTTCTTCCGACGACAGGATCGACTCACTGGACTGAGTACTGTACGGAAGGAAGGAAACGAAGGATCTGGGACGACTGGTTCGAGGTCTGGCCATACGAGAGCAGCTTCCCAGATTCCCAGAGGACTCTGGATATGCGCCATGATGGAGTGATTGATGACCGTCCTGACAAGCAGAAGGCCGAGAGGCGTCTGTGAGATGGTACTCGGCAGCATGGGGCATTAGCTTTTCGGTATGGCGCCTGAGACTGTGAATGATGGAGTATGATCGATCATTGGGAAGGGTGGTGTAAGTTTTGACTGATGTTTCCCATCCGCCGGACGATTTGACAGGCTCCGAGATGTTGGGAGTCTCCCCTACAAGAGGAGACTCTGATTCAGAGTCCCACGGAAAATCAACGACAACATCAACATCGTTTGATTTTGGTTGGTGGTTTCGTTCGATGGAAATTCGGGCACAAAAAAGTTTTCGACCAGTGCGTCTGGTCGCGTGTGCACCGAGTGGCGGATCAGCTGGACGGACCAGATGGCGGATAGAGTCTGGGCTCCCCTCCCCATCCCCCTCCCCTCCTCCTTTGCTCCTCTGGAGCATGAGTGTTTGATGGAGAAAAATTGGCTCGGTTTGTTTGATGTTTGTCTCTGCCGGTTGTTGTCTGATGGAGCGAGCAAGCCGCAGACGGCGCCGCTCGATCTCTCTCGAAAGCCACACTGTTTGCCGTCTTGGAACCAGACGGTGCCCACAGTGGATTCCAACAGCCTGGCCTGACGGACTGATCGAGATCGTGCGCGCGCTCTCTCTCTCGCTCCGCTTCTCTCTCTTCCGCCCCGCCAGCACCCGCTCCACCTTTTCTTCTTCCCCTCCGTGCTTTGGTCGCTGTCGTCGTCTTCTTTGATCGAGAACGTGTCATTTGCCAGAGTCCACGCTCGTTCACGCACCACACGCCCGAGAATCAATCAAACGGCGTGCGCGTATTTCACCATCGTACTTCTACAGCAGTGTCGGTGTGTATCCAGCAGATCAGCTCCGTCCATCAAAGGCATCCATCAGTCAGTGCATCATCAATCGGTCCACTCCCACAGGCCCGTTCATTCGAATTCCCGCCGTCCCTCCGCCGTTGTTCTCCACAAAGGTCCCCCACCAAGACCAGTGCGAATCTTCTTCCTGCAGCAGGCATCCCCCCCTCCTCTTCCCTCCTCTCCCCTTCTCTCCTCGCGTGGTTCGGAACATCGCCCAACAGACTCGACAGAACCGCCGTTCGTCCAGTCCGTTTGATTTGTTTTCCGTTGGACCATCAATCAATCACTTGCCTCCGTGAATGATGCATCTCAAGTTCCCGCTTCCGACGGGCTACTTCCCCAAGTTCGAGCTCACGCCCGACGAGACGCTGGCCTACAAGGAGCTCGTGACCGACCTCGTCAAGGACACGCGTCGCGAGCATGAGACCTACGTCAAGGACGGCCAGCGCCACGTCGACACGCGCAAGTGGAAGCTCGCCAAGACCAAGGACCGGCTCCACATCTACAAGCGCCGCTCCGAGTACGGCGCGACGGCCATCGGTCTCACGGGCCACAGCCACGGCGGCGGGTCTAGCAGCTCCGGCAGCTACGACCACAGCACGTCGGCGTTCCGGTCCGGGTCCGAGAGCTCCTCTAACGGCTTCAGTCTGTCCTCGGCCTCGACGTCCACAGGCCACGTGCGCGGCCGCGTTTCCTCCACGCTGAGCAATGGCTCGAGCCACAGCAGCAGCCATAACGCGTCGCTGGGCGTGCTGGACGAGGCGTCCACCACGGGTCTCCACCGGCGGTTGCTCGAGCCGACGTTCCTCGCGACCGGAGTGATTGATGGAAGTGTCGATGATTTGATTTACGGCTTCCACGAGGCCACGGCCGATGCGACCAAGACCACAGCAGCACTGATCGGCGACGATCAACTGATTGATACGGTCGTGCTCCACACCATCAAGGCCTCCAAGACCACGTACCTCGGACTCAAGTGGAAACTGTGCCGCACGCCCGGCGGCAACCGCGATATGTGCTTCATCGAGTACGTGGGCGTGGCCAACGACGCCAAGGGCGAACGCTACGGCTTCAAGATCATCGAGTCGGTCAAGCTGCGCAACTGTCCGGCCTTTGACGACAACTCGATCATCCGCACGAACCTGTCGTTCCGGTATTTGTTCCGCGAGTCCGGCACGCCGGGCATCGTCGACGTGTACGTGCAGGGGGCCTTTGATTCCAGCGGCGACGCCGTCACGGCCGGAGGCGTCGGCGACGCGCGTAGCACCATGGAGATCCTCATGGAGGTCGAGAACCGCATGGAGATCGCCGAGTCCAAGAAGCTCGCGGACCTCGTCGCTGCGCAGGCCCGCGCTCCTCCAAAACCCAAGCAGAGCGGCTCGCAGTGCTCGATTTGCCGAGCCAAACCGGGTCTGTTGTCCAGCCACTTGCTGTGTAATGGGTGTGGCGCTGTGATCTGTACCAAGTGCCGCGTGAAGAAGGTCGTGGTCGTGGTCAAGAGAGGCTCCGCGAGTAAGAACAAGATTTCGTGCTGCAAGATCTGTCTCGTGAATGCCAAGGAGACGTCGCCGTTCGCTGGCGAGCCCATCCCGACGCCTCAGGCGCCATTAAAGCAACTGCAGAAGAAGCCGTCGGTCTCGAGTATGAGCATGGTGCCGCACTCGAGCACCACTCGCTCGGGCTCGTCGGCGGACCAGGGTCCACTGGGCACGACCCAGGAGCTGGCGCTCGCGCTGCCGCAGGCCAAGCAGCTCGAACGCCACCGCACGGCCGACTCGTTCGTGGACACGGAGTACTCGGGCTCGATGCAGTCGTGGCAGTCGAGCTCCGTGTCGTCGTCGTACTCGGACCTGGACGACTCATACGGATCTAGCCACACGTCGCCCGGCGGACAGCTCGCGCTCATGCACAACAAGATGCCGATGGTCGCCGAGTCGCCGCGTGTGCGTCGTGGTCATGGCCACCACGCGCAGCTGCCGCAGTACGCGTACCAAGGCCAACAGCAGCAGCATGCTATGGGCATGTACAACAACCAGGGAGACCACCAGTACAGCCAGGGCCAGTACGGCCGCGCGCCGCCGCCCATGCGGCCGAACGCAAACGCCGACCAGCACCGCATGGGTCTGTACAACCAAATGATCGAGCTGCAGATGAAGGCCGAGCGCGCCCACAACCTCGCGAACCAGAACGCCGCGTTCATGCAGCAAGGGCGATAAGCCACACGCGTCACACCCGACAGTTAGACACACGCCAACGATGTAGTAGCACAAGAATTGGAACTCACACACTCACAACAATATAAGTTATGCTTAACCCATTTACAACTTGTCCTTTGTCCTCTTCTTCTCCTTCTCTTGGTGGTCGGTTGTGAAGGAAGAGCAGGCGTGTGGAGGCGTCGGGAAGCACGTCTTGCCGACGTATCGAGGCTCGTTGAGCACGCGGAAGCTGGGAAAATGGAAGCGGATCTTGGTGGTGGCGTACTCTTTCAGCTCGAGCGTCGCGCTGAACGTGCGCATGTGCGAGAGCAACTCGTCGGCTCCGTTCTGAGGGCAACGCGCTTCTCCGACCAGCATCGTCGTCGTGTGGGCCTGGATCCAGCCAAAGCAGCGCGCCTTGCGAGCCTCCGCCATGGTGCTGGCCATGCGCGCGGCTGTCGTGGCAGAAGAAAGCGTCGACACGAAGCGGAAGCCGCGGAAGCGGTCACTCATGCGCCAGCCAGGCTCGCCGTCGGCGTCGAACGGCGCGCTGTTGGACGGAAGGATCTCTACGCCTGACGGTGTGGACACCACATCCACTGCGAGTTGATGAGCTGCACTAGCGGCATGTACACTGGCTGCTAATGCACAGACAGCGATAACGAGAACGAGCAAGGGGTGGCGCATCATGGTGAACTGTCGTGGCTGCATGTTGTCCTGGGGATCTTTGGACAATGGCCACTCACGGTTCTAATTTAGGTGATTGCCTAGTATAACACAGTTATCGCCCGATTAAGATCCGAAAACCAGAATATATATCTTCGTGATAAAGTAAAATTAGGAAATGTTCGAAATTTACTGGTGCCTCCTCAGTGGAAAGATCAAGCCGGACGACCATACAGCAACGACAACAACAATGACTGGGATCCTGCGGCCGCATGCACCGCACGCGGGCAGCGTAGCTCCTCGCGACGGCGTGCTCAACGTGCACACGACGTACATCTTCACGTTCTTCTACTGGGCGGCTCGCTCGATCCTCTTCCAGCAGGTCATCGCCGGCTTCGTGTTCGTGTTAACCAACTCGAACCAGCCCGTGGGCGTCGTCAAGGGCGTACAGGGCATCTCGCAGCTCGTGTTCTCGTTCCCCGCCGGCTACATCGCCGACCACACGCGCCGCGACCGCGTGCTGCGTCTCGCTGGCTTCCTGGGGCTTCTCGGTTCCATTCTCACGGCCATCGCAGTGTGGCAATGCAACCTCACGCTGCTCAACTGTGCGTTCGCGCTGTGGGGACTCTTCGCAGCCTTCCAGTCCCCTGCAATGGAGGCGATCTTCGCGGAATCTGTGCCCCATGGACGCCGCTCGTACCCGTTCATGATCAAGTACAACGTCAGCAACGTCGCGATGGTCGTGGGTCCGCTACTGAGTGTGTTGCTGTTCCTGTACTTTGGCGATAACTGGCGCGTGAGTGAACTCCAGCCAGTGCTGCTGTGTGGCACACTACTGGCGGGCTTGGCGTCGATCATCCTCTTCCGGTTCAACGACGACCACTCGCTACGCGACGACGAAGGCGACGAGGATGATGAGAAGGAAGACGGCGAGTCGTCTGTAAATGCCAACGGCGTGCAGCCTGCAGGCCTCGGTCCACGCTGCCACTCGCGACGCAGCATGGACAACGAGGCGCTTCGTACACCTTCGGTTGTCGGGAACGACCTGGAGATCGAGTACGACTACTCCGACCACGAAGACGACAATAGTGGAGACCTTGAACGACTCGTCTCACCGACGGAGACCAGCTCGTTACTCGTTGGGTCCGCAGTAGCTCCTAGCAAGGAAGCCAATGCCGCTGCTGGTATCCACACGACGTCCAACAGCTCAAAGACTACTACTAAGACCGGCGACAAGATCCCAGACACGCAGTTTCTGTGTCTACAGGCCCACAAGCACGTGCCACTGCTGATCTTCCTCTCGGACTTTATCATCAGCAACGGCGCCGGCATGACGGTGTACTTCTTCCCGCTCTTTTTCAAGGAAGAGTACGGCCTCTCGCCGATCCACGTGAGCTTGCTGTTCCTCGTGCAGCCGCTCATCGTGATGGTGCTGTCGGTGCTGGGCCAGCGCATGTCCAAGACCATCGGCCGCATGCCCATCATCGTGACCACACGCATCTTGGCGACTGTGTGTCTACTAGGCATGTCGTACGCTCAGCCACTGCCGCTGCAGCTCCTGCTCTTTCTCATGCGCGGCGGCATGATGCGGTGCTCGCAGCCGCTTCGCCGCTCCGTGCTCATGGACTTTGTCCGCAAGGAAGTGCGTGCGCGGTGGAACGCACTCGAAGGCATCTCGGTGTTTTCGTACTCGGGCAGCGCCGTGCTGGGCGGATACCTCGTGGACTTGTACGACTACCGCACGTGCTTCTTCATCACGAGCTTCGTGTACTTCTTCGGGCTCAGCCTTGAACTCTTCCTGCTTCCACTCACAAAGCACGCCGTGGAAAAGTGAATTGGAGAGAATACGTCTATGAAATGCATGTGCAACTGAGACTATAGGTCCTGGCCTCGGACCTGCAGACGTCTCGCTAATTAAATAATACAAGTGGATCCGGCTTCTTCCTTCTCCTTCTACCTGTTCGTCGGCGTACCAGCGTTCGTGTAGCGACGCGGGTAGCCCATACTGGCCGGCACGAACGAGTTGGTGGCTGGCGGCTGAGCTCGCGACATGGACATGGCCGCAGGACGAGACGTCGGCGGCCCGCCCATGGGCTGCTGCGAGAAGAACCGCATGCTGCGTCCGATCTGCGGGTTCTGCGAAGCCAGGGCCTGTGCGTTTCGCTGGGTGATCTGGTACGTGGACTCGGCCGTGTCCCGCAGCTCGTTCATCTGCAACCAGAGTTGCATTTGGTACGACAGCCGCTGGCTGTCGCTGGCGATGACGCTGCCACCGGCCTCCGAGCCTTCGTTGGTGACCGTGCTGCGTCGTCCGCCGGCCTCGGAGCCTGCCATGGCACTGGTGCTGCGTCGCAGGAGCTCGGACGCGCGTGGGTTGCGGAGGATAGAGTCACGGGACGGCGTCCCGGATCCAGGCTCCTGGAACTGCACTCGAGACGAACGACGAGACGGCTGATCCTGTAGTGGTTGCTGCTTCAGAGGAGACGCCTGCCGCTGCGGAGGCTGAGACTGGGGTTGTGCGTAGCGGTGCTGCTGGTACTGCTCCTCGTACAGAGGCTGCTGCTGACGCGTGGACATCCGCTGGGCTTGGAACGATGGCTGACGTTGCTGGTACTGGTACTGCTCCTGCTGAGCGTGCGCGTACTGCTGCTGCTGTTGCTGGGCGTACTGTTGGTGTTCGTGGCTTGGGTCGTCCTCTTCGACAATCGTCGCAGCCTTGCTCAGAGGCTGCGTGGTGTGGGACGCGTCCAAGTCCAGCACAGCGATCGACGACGAGTAGCTCGACCGCGAGTACACACTCTCAACCTCGACTTCGTCGGCCTCTGTAAACATGGCCGACGACGCCAACGACATGCGGTCACTCGGGCGACTCAGCGTCGCCAACGCTGCCTCCGCTTCCGTCGGCGGCAGGTAATCCAGCGCCTTCATTTGTCTCGTGGACTTGCGGTTGTCCAGCAGTACGAGAGCCGAGCTGGTCGTGCTGGCGCGGCCGGCATCGTCGTTAGTCGGACTGTCGAAGGTCTGGTTGGGCTCCTGGTACGACGACGTGCGGTCGTAGTCCATCATGCCCAGCGACATGGTCTCCGTTGCCCGCATGGAGCCGTTCCACGTGCCGTTGGTGCCTCGCCGAGCGGATGAAGCCGGGTTACTGGAGACCTTCTGAGGGTGCTGAAGACTCGTACGGTCAGGTGAGACCGTCCTGGCGTTCGGCGCGCTGCCAGGCTGGTCGTAGATGTGGTACCGACGGCCAGGGTCCGAGTCGTGCCACGTCCTGCGCAGATCGTGGCCTTGGTGGTTGTTCTGAGGCTCAGGCCGGTATGCCATCATGGAGAACGCGTCTGTGCCCGGTGCCGAGTCGGTGAAGTCGCGGTGCAGGCGACTGCCGTTGCTGGTCTCCCGTCGAACCAACGCCAGCGCCGTCTGCGTGTGGGCTCGTCCAGTACGAACGACCTCGTCTTCCCACAGTTGCTGGCGAGCGATCTCACTCGAGCTCTCTTCGCCTGCCATGGCGATACACTTCTTACAGAACAGCATCTTCTCAGAAGCCACGGAGCTCGTGCGTGCGAGGCCTTGGCTGCGAAGCGTGCGGCTCATGCTGCAGTGGACACACACGGTCATGCTGCACAGCTGACACGACAGCTTCTTCTTCGTGGTGAAGCCCTTGAACGACTTGCTGCAGAGCCCGCAGCGCGAGGCAGCGGCCTTGCTTCCAGTCGTAGAGCCAGCCACTGGCATGAGCTGCCGGTGGGTCTCCAATAGCCACGTGAGCTTCTTGTTTTCCGCACACAGCGACAGCAGTCGCCAGTTGCTTCGTAGCATCGCAGCCGCCGAGCGGAGAGCGATCGGCGCGATGATGTTGCCTCGCGGCTGGACCATCGCCGTCATGTACACGTCCACAGATCCGCTGTCGTACTCGTGGTACAAGTAGCACGTCGAGAAGGCGCCTCGCTGGACGCTGGACTTGCCGTTGTTGTCGGATGAACACTGCGGCAGATCCACCGAGTGCATGATGTGGAAGCCGACGCGCTGGCCGCTGCCGTCCTGGCGCAGTCGCACGCCTGAGGACTCGAGGAACACGAAGTCGCGAGGCCGTACGATGCCCAGGCCGCCGCCCATGCCCTTCTGCAGCATCCACTTGATGCCCAGGAACTGGAACGGCTCGCTGGAAGTCGGTGCGCGGATCTGCGCGAGCACGGTGCCGTCCAGGAAGTCGTCGGTCTCGAGATACGACGCCTTAAGCCGCATAGCGGAGCCCGTGGGCGTCACGATGCCGTACAAAACGTCGTCCAGCGTCGTCGACAGCGAGCCAATCGCCAGTAGCCGTGGCATCTTGCTGGGCTTGCTCTTGACGCGTGAGTTGCCGGGGCCGTGGGTCGAGAACGCTGTGAATCGCGCCTGGGACTGAGGCAGGCCTGCCGCCGTCTCACGGTCTCCTCCACCGTAAGCCGCGTCCAGTAGCGACTCATTCGCTGGGTCGCTGGGGTGTCGTTCACGGTACACGACGACGTCGTCGTCCTGCTTCCAGTGCTTCCACTGGGCCTGGTTCACGCGTCGTCGGTCCACGGTCACGAAGTGGTCGTGCTCGAACAAAGCGTCGTCCAGCAGCGAGTTGGCGAGGCGGTCGAACTGGAACTC
This sequence comes from Pythium dissotocum, assembly GCA_023336355.1. Lineage (NCBI taxonomy): Eukaryota > Oomycota > Peronosporomycetes > Pythiales > Pythiaceae > Pythium > Pythium dissotocum. Next base: position 17,798 of record JAADWY010000285.1, on the reverse strand, counting down.
GTCGTCGGCCGAGAGCTCCACGGGGCGGACGCCCGCGCCGCGCGAGCCGTGCTTGGGGAAGCCCATGAGAGGATCAATGGACACGTCTCTCCACTGGTCTCTAGAGGTCGCTAGAGTGTCTTGTGAGTCGAGTCGCCAAGCGAGTGTCCCCAGCCGCCGTGAGCTTCGCAGTTCCGTAATGTGAGCGTTGCTGTGGTTGTGCTGTAAGTTCCGTTCGCGTGGCCGGTAGGCACTCCACTAACATACAGCGCAGAGTGGTGATGGCTGATCCTCGCTCGGTTTGACAGAGTGGATGATAGTGGCCAGACACTGAACAGCTCTGGAAATCGGATCCAGCGCAGCAAACGCACACACGGTCGGTCTCGTAATACAAACTCACACACCAAGCACGGTGAGTCGCTCCGAAGAAGCCCAGGCTCTGCCTCACCACGCTGCGTGGCACGCAGGGGCAACCGACCCAACAGATGCAAATGAGACTCAGGTGTCACGCCACTCGCGTGCAGTGAGGAGCTCCGGCCAAACTTTACATTTCCCGCTCACTGTGCTTGTACTGTACTGTAGACTGGTACATACCAGTGGTATGTATCCATTTGACTCCATTCCATGCCACTCTTCGGCATAGAGAGTTAACGCAGACGAAAGAGCGAGTGTGGTGTCCATCATGGTGAGGCTGGGGACTCGGACTCTCTTCCTCGCATTGTATTGTACTTCGAAGTATTGCAGTGCAATATCTGAGACCTTGCCGTATGTAGGGTCACTGGTCTGGTGACCAGCTTGGAAGCGGAGTGCCTCCCATCAAGAGCCAGCCCGCGCCTCCAGGTGGCGGCCTTGAACACCACAGCTGGGAAACAATCGCCAAGGGCTGCGGGTTGCGACTTGCAGCGGGTCCTCCTCCACTCCACTCCGCTCCAGTCACGCTGGCTGGTCAGCGGGTGAGACATCAGCCACAGCGTTTCATCTGAGACCTGAGTACCGGCTGGTGTTGTCTGATAATATCCGATTGTGGAATATATATCATGCATAAATTGGATATTTGATAGGAACATATTCTATATATATTACCGTGATTTGGGTGTAAATTACCGTACTTGAACCTTTCGGTGAAAGCACCCATCAACTCGAAACGACGTGATGGAAGATTCTTGTGGGGGTATCCATTTTGAGTTCAGCATCTTGAAAGCCTCCAGTGCAGCGTGGCGCAAACATGCCTGATGCACTGCTCTCCTCATAATCCAATAACTGTCCTCTTGAAAAAGTATGGTGCTTGAAGTGCGTCGCGTGTCGGCCGACGACCAAGAGCTCTTCTCGGTGGTCTGCAGCATCCGCCAGCGCGTGTTCCTCGAAGAGTACGGTCTCAAGCCCGAAGAAGACACCGAGCCAGTCGACTTTGCCGCCACGACATTCCACTTCCTAGGCTTCGACACAGAAAGCCAAGCGTATGTCGCCGTCGCTCGCTCCGTTTTAATCGACAACAGCGAGAAAGTGCAGCTCGGACGCATTGCCGTTCTACCGGAAGGACGAGGACGAGGCCACGGCCAAGTGATCGTGGCGTTCGCTGAGCAGGAGCTGAGGCAGTGGGACGTCCGCGTCAAGAGCATGTTCCTGTTCTCGATCCCAGAGAAGCGCAAGTTCTACGAACACTGTGGGTTTTCTGCCTCTGGCCACAGTGAAGGCGTACGGGATCTGCTGCTCGTCGAGATGGTCAAGGAGCTGTGAGAAAGAGACGGCTTGCTTCCTTATTTTAAATACTACACGCGCGTCTCCTACTTTGACTTGTGTTGGGGTCAGGACTGGCGACTGTACTGGTCGGCCAATCCCGCCTTCCTCTGCTACTGGTCTGTTGCCAGTGGTTTTATACTACGCATACTCTCTCTCTCTCTCTCTCTCTGCTCTTTGATTTCTCGTTTCTAATACATCACCTCCTCTTCCTTGACACTGAAGAAGATCTCGTCTGACTCATCGAAAAGAAAGTCGTCATCCATAAAGGACTCGACGATCGGTGTCTCCTCTTCGTCATCGTCCTCGTCGTCGTAGTCGTCCGTGACGAAGCCGCCGAATCGGCTCATGCCGCTGGCCGACAGATCCTCATCCACGTCCGCGAGCCCGCCGTCCTGGAGATCCAATGCTCCTCCACCACGGCTCGTACCAGGATCCTCGAGTCCTGTGCCGTTGCCCGTGAGCCGCACGAGATACCTGCTTCCAGTTGACGACCGCGTGCTGAATTCACTGGACATGGTCTGGCGGTCGTCGATGGACGACGTCAACTCCCACAGCGGCTTGCGCACTTTACTGGCGCGGTTCTCGTCGCCATTGGCCTTGAGCATATCGTTTTCAGCCTCTGTTTCCTTGAGCATGTGCTCCAGATCGTGGAGTTCCTGGGCGGCGATCCACGCGGCGCTCGTGTTGTTGGTGTTGGCGATACAGTCCGTGCAGAAATCCAGTTTCTCTGGAAACATGACGCACTCTTCGAACGCGACGACACGCTTGATCACACGACATCGACTGCACACGACCTTGGCGCAGAGCTGGCACCTGGCTTTGGTCTTGAGCGCGTTGAAATGGCGGTTGCACTTCTCACAGTTGCTCGCGTGGAGGTCGGCGCTGTCCAGCGACTGGCTGTGGACGCGGCTGATGATGCTGCTTCTCCTAAACTCGTCTGCTGACGACGCCGAGCCCGTGCTGAAGCTCGTGAGCCGCCTCAGGAAGCTGCCGTTGCTTCCTAAGCTGCGCGACCGTCCAGAGACCGACGCCTTGGAGCTGTTGTTGCTGCTGTGGCTGCTCTGGCTGCTTCGGCTTCGACTCGTCCGCTCCTGGAGCTCCGCTGGCGGCAGCGTCTGCAGACAGAACATGAGCTTCTTCATCATCGCGAGCTGCACGCTGGACGGACACACGCCCAGCACCATATCCACAGTGAGAGCCAGACTCACGCGGTCCTTCACGCCGCCTGCAGGGTTCAGACTGCCCTTGAAGAAGACCTCCACGCCGTGGGGTCTCGCCTGGCGGAACAGATAGCAGTAGGACAACTGGCCACGAGAGATGTGCGAGTCCTTCCTGAACTCCGGCACGGCCGCGAGCGTCACAGAGTGAGCGAGGATGAATCCTAACTCCTCGCCGTCGGGGGCTGTGGTCATGCCAGAGGCCTCCAGGTACACGTAGTCGCGCTGCTTGGCCATGGACGCGTGGTTACGCAGTACCCACTTGACGGTCATGGCTTCGAACGGGTCGTTACTCGTCGGAGGAGACAGGAACGCGAGGATACGACTGTCGATGAGGTCGCTTTGAGCGAGTGCGTTCTCGATGTGCATGGCCTCGGGCGTGAGGTTGACCACGCCGTGGAGCACGTCGTCCACGGAGCCGGCGATCGTACCCACGGCCATAACCTCGGGAGGGTTACTGTTTTCGTTGGTCGTTGGTTTCTTGGACTGGAGCCCTCGGTAACACGCCACACCTTGCTTGTCCTTGACGAGTTTCCACTGCTTGGTGTCTATGCGCGAGTGGCGTTCGTGGCGATGCGCGTGGTACCGATGGACGGCGTCCTTGAGCAGGTTGTCGGCCAGCGCGCGCGATTTGGTGAGGAACTCGGGCGGCAGACGCACCTGCTGCATGTACTGCGACGCGCTCAGCATGAACGCACGACGCTTGGCCATTATGGTGATGGACTAGGAATCGCAGTGGGGCTTAGGAATTGGAGGAGTATCGCTGGATTTGCTGGATTTTCGGAGATGACACTTCCGGATGACTGGATCCAGTGCTGCAGCTCGAGGTACCGTACTGTACTAGGACGTGTGACGCGACCGCGCAGCTCATATACGGGTGCGCGCTAGTAGGAGCAGGGAGCGATCGTTCTGGATGCTGGACGCCTCGACGCTGGACGCTGGACGCCTGGACGCTGGATGTGGTAGGTGCTGGATTTCTGTTGCGGATAACGAGCGGAGCGAGTGTTGTGTCCGTCCTGGGACTTTGGCACAGGGTCCAGGAATGTACCTGCAGGTGACTGTTACTGGTCTCGGCTCGGTCCCGGCGCTTGCTCCTCACCCTTCACAAACAGGCGTGACTTTAGGATGAACTCACTCCGTTTTATCCCTGTGTTGATCCAGAGTCAGGCGGAATCGTCCAATCCAATCCCGTCCAATCCAGCGGAATCGAGTCGAGTCCAGAGTCCAGTCCAGAGTCCAGAGAGGTGGCGAGAGGGAAAACATACCCACAAAATGTGCGTCGGCGCGAAGGAACTCTCCAGCACCTCGCCCACGACAAGTAAACAGAGACGAATATGCAGGCGACACCTGGCTTGATTTTTTGGTTTCCTGGTGACTGTGTTTTTCTAGTTTCCGTTGATTTCATTCCTCATCCACCTTTGTGCGTTGTGTCCGTAGGTGGTCAAGCACAGTTGATCTTGGTGCAGTTGCAGAATGTTGGCATGTTTTCATCGACGCCACAAAGATAAACCACAGATGGCGCAGAAAGCACCAATCGGTGGAGTGAAAAGCCGTATGGCGCCAACAACAGCCGAGTGGTGCTGAACCCAAACGGTCACCGTGAGTGAGTCGAACTTCTGACGACGCAGTCCACTGTGGACTCCACAGTCAACGTTTAGACCCGATGTGCAGATCCACGACAAAGACAGGGACGACACCACCAACATTTTTTGCACCACGTCAATCGAGATCGTGCACTCGCCGTAGAAAACCATGGAAAACGTAGCGACTCCGTAAAGAAACTGCCCTCTGTCGTGGCGTGGTCTAACCCATACCCGGTACCGTACGACTAAGTCGTGCGCTCCGTCCTATTGCAGGTCTCCCCTTGGCTCGATAGACTCAACTCGCGGCGTCTATCGAGCCTCAACTACTCAACAGTCGACACGGAGCCAAAGTCACCAGATGGTTTAGGAAAATGAGTTGCGGAAACCTTTCATTTTCCAGTTTTTTCGGGGAATCATCGCAGTTCTTAGAGCACCACCTCGGAAAGGAATGAACCTTCGCCTAACCCTATCAATACAAAAGATCAGTTTTTCAATCTCAATTTGTGCTCCAAGCACTCCACGCGCGCGAGCAAATTAGAGGCAAAATCTTTTTATTGACCCCTGGAGCGCCCACATCCGAGACCTTGCGGCAACGGGGGCTCGACATTAGTCTTATCAGACGGTCGAAGCCTGATTCTGCGCGCTCTGAATCTGATACGATTGTTATATTACCGTAAATTACCGTAAACGTGCATAGAAAGGGTAAAATGGGTGATAGAAAGTACAGAAATGGTGCCGAAATGGTGCCGACGAATGGTGCTCTAACGACCGTCGGGAAGTATCACGACGGCGAACCGGCTCTTTGGAAGGTCAGACACGATAAGAACATCCAATTGTTCTATGTTTGCAGAAGCGTTCGAAACCAACATGTGACGTGTGAGCACATTCCGCCTCCAATCCTCATTCCTTGATCTCACATATCGGGCGATGAAGAAGCCCGCACGCGACGCGGGTGGTGCTGGGCTTCGTAGACGGACGTGAGTGTAAACATCTCGCCGTTCTGGCGCTGGGCGATGTACGTCGCATCCGCCACGGCCTGAAGTCTCGACAGCGTGTCCACCAGATTCACGCGCATCGAGTTCCGACGGCGAAGCGACTCACGCTGAGTCTCATGTAGCGTCATGGGCTCACGCGCAGAGGCCTCTGGACACGTCACAGCCGACTGTCTGGACACCACCGAGCTGGTGAGCGTCGATGTGGACTCGCTGGATCCAGCTCGTGCTCGACTCGACTTCTTCTTCCTCGTGATTTGGAACTTGGACGGCGCCTTGTCGTACTTAGGCCGCATGTCTTCACCCAACACCACAGATGACAGCGCAGAGCCGCGTTGGCTGGGATCCAAGCACGACTGCGAGGCGTACGCGGCGGTGTTGTGGTCGGCGAGGTTCAAGACGCACGTCACGCAGCAGCGGTGCTTCTCACTGGTCATACGAGGATCCAGACCAAGCGGGAAGACCAAGACCGAGTCCGAGCAGCTCGAGCACACAGGCAGACGGCACACATCACACACTCGACGTTTCTTCCAGGGCCAGTGTGGGCTCTTGTCACAGTTGTAGCACTTGTTGTTGCGCTTGGATTTCGAGACGGAAGGACGAGGAGCAGAGTCAGTCACGAAGCCCGAGAGCTGAGGCGGTCGATGCTCCTGGAACCACATGAGCTTCTTGGTCACCGCCAACACTGGCAGCTTGTCGATCGCGCACAACGCCGACGCGCCTTCCGCGACCGCGACGCGTGTCCACATGTCCCCCTGCATGTCCAGCGTCGCGATGGCCCAGACGTCGACCTTGGACTGAGCGAGTTCGCGGTAGAAGTGGCAGGTCGCCATCTTCCCTCGCACGATACCACGTCGTGAAAGCTGCGGCGTCGACGCGAACTCGATGGAGTGGCACAAGTGGTATCCGACGCGTTCCCCGTCGGGTCGGACGTTGACGCCTGTGGCCTCCAAGTACACGAAGTCTCGTTGTCGAACGAGGTTCTTGAGTCTAGGTGGTGGGCGACGCAGAAGCCACTTGACGCCACTGAAGCGGAACGGCTCGGACGCCATCACCGGATTGATCGTGTGCAGCAGAAGCCCGTCGATGTCGTCGCCTCCCGTGACAGCCATCTTGACATGCATGGCTTCGCTTGTCGGTGCGACGGTCGCGTACATGACGTCGTCGAGGCTTCCGTGGATCGTACCGGTGGCCATGAGTCGTGGCAGAGACACCTCGCTGATGGCTGGGTCCGTGACGCCGCGACGCTGAAGATACACGTCGATCCCGCGACGTTGCGTGAGTGGCGACCACTCGGCACGGACGAGTCCGTAGGTCTGAAGCTGGAAGTGGTCGAACTGCTCCACATACTCGTCGATGAGCATCGAGGCCAGCGCCTCGAGCTGCTCGTTTTCCTCGGACTGCGCGCGAAGCGGAGGGAACGGCGCGCGGTCCATCGGAGGACGCACGCGCATTGGCAGTGGCACTTGCAGTCGACGAGGAAGATTCCGGAGTGAACAACAATCATCACGGGGGCGGAAGATTAAGCAGAGGAAGAGATCAAAACGAGAGCTGTTCGAGTCAACGGCCAAGGGCCTTGAAGGAGGAGAGACGTTCGATGGAGTGGCGTCGTATGGTGCGAGTGCGCCTGTAGCAACTACAGGCGCCGAGAGATCAAGTGCGCAGCTGCGTGGAGCTGTCGACTCGAGCAGATCAAACGGCCGCCAGGCGAAGTGGCCGTCGTGGTGGTCCCGCAGCAGCAAGAAGAGTGAAAACACCAGCTGCGGATTTCACAGATCGTGTCACGACCTACTCCGGCGACAGGAATCGCCAGTGGAAAACCGACAGAAAGCCCCCCACCGCCGATGACGTGGGCTCGAAAGCCCCGGTATTCTCACTGCCTGTCGAAGTTGGACAAGCAGTTTGGACTCGACGTGTTGGTGGGTCCTCTAGTGTTCAAAGTGTACCTACAGGAAGAGTTGCGCTGGGCTTGCAGCTCGACTTCCGCCGCTGATTTTCCCAGTTTTTTCGTGCAGATTGGGGACATTCAAGAAAACAAAAAAACGTGGAAGACCGGACCGATTTGTTCGATTTTTTTCTGAGATCGCAATTCCGAGATTCCATATTTTGATGACACCAGCACCATTCTTCATCAACCGCACAGCCTACTCTAACTACTGTGTAGTAAATCTGTGATGCAGATCATGCTCGCCTGAGAAACCAAAATGGAGATGAGTAGCCGATGCAGCAAGATTCCTAACGCGAGCAATCGAAATTTTCCAGACGACGGCATCGATTTACACACGGCCAAAAGCAGTCAACACGCTGCAGTGTAGCCACTCACTTCGGAAGATCGACTAGCGTGCGGTTCAGTGCGTCCTCGCTGCTCTGCTGAGTGCGATACCAGTGTGCAGCTGCACGCGTTGTGCTCCTCTTGATGACGAGCAAGTCGCTTTGTATGGAAACGAGCCCTTGACATCATCAACGCGAGAATTCGAGCCACAGGACTGGCCGTTTCCTTATCGCTCATCCCTTCCTAGTCGGGTAGCTAATGACTGGATGTGACAGGACGCGATACTAGTGTCACGCCAATGCTTCGAGCGATGCCACGCGGCGCTTGCGAGACACGAGAGAACACGGCTTTTTTCAGGACCCGATGAGTCTTCGCCAGCCTTCAACGTGACGTGTGTCTACTCAGGCACGATGCTTCTCCTCACGCTGTCATGCGTGCGATACCTTGCGACCAAAAGAGCAGCCATGGGCGTAAAGCCGTTGCCGTCAACTTCAATCTGCTAAAACCGGGTTACTGTTCGAAGCAGCAAGGGTTACCCTTGAAGTTTCCACTTCAGCAATCGGTGGCTTCTGGTCGGGACGATTGCGTCCGTCGACGGCTTTGACGTAACCAGTGGCCCACGAGCTGACGCACGGACGCTGACAACGACGAAGCTGCACCGAAGTTGAAGCCATTGCAGCTGCCTGCCTCCACCGCCGTGAATGACATCGCAGAGTACGCCTCTTGACTCTCCGCCACCACGAAAACTCCGCTGCAAAACGGGAATCAGCTTTCACAAGCGTGCGTTTTGTGGTGCTTGGGAGGAAGAATTGAGTGACGTAACTGAACTTGCTACTGCGATTAGATAGCGAAAAGGGCCTTGTAGCCGTGAGGACGTCAGCCGCAAGGAGGAGTCTGCTCGGGAAAGCTCGTCGCGTAAAACGAGAGCAGCTCCGTCAACTGGTCTGCTTCGCACTCATCGATTTGCGTCGTCGCGATGCAGTACGAACTCGTCAAGCAGCTTCTTCCTTCGCTTGGGCTTTCGCATCGCGAATGCATGGAGCTGCGTGAGCTCGGCGACCTCTTCGTGAGTGAGACCATGCAAGAGTATCTGGATTTGCATGTAGAACGCAAGGGCGTGGTCGACAAGACCCGTTGGAAGGAGATCCGTCGCAAGGAGGAGATCCGCGTGTTCAAGGAGCGCAAGTCCAGTCTGCTCAAGTCCACTCGCATGAAGGGATACCTCGGAGAAGGCGCTGGCAGTGTGGATCTAGCATCAACGCTTCCCCCACTCATGGTGGTCGGTACTGTTGTTGGAGACCTCGACGACGTCATGTACGCGACCACGACACCCACCGTCGAGGCCATGAAGATCAAGACTGCGCACATTGAGGACGGCCTCGTCGAGTCCAAGGTGCTGCAGCAGATCATCAGTCCGTCTCGAGACGACCCGTTCCGTAACCTCGCGGTCAAGTGGTGCGTAGTTCACCCTCCGAAGGTCCAGTCGGTCATCCGCCCTCGCGACTACGTGTACATCGACTCGACAGGCATCGTGATCTCTCCTTCTGGAGAGCGTATCGGCTACCGCATCACACACTCGATCATCTTCCACGGGTTTCCGTCCTTCGAAGCCTCCCACGGAATGGTGCGCGGCAACACGTCCGTGTGTTGTCTGTACCAACAGCGTTCTCCTGACATCGTCGACTGCTTTGTGAGTGGATTCTTCGAGTTACACGGCGATATCCTGAAGAGCCTCGCGCTGCTGGCGATCGCAGGCCAGGGCATGTCGTTCTCCAAGCAGATCCACTGCGCACAGATGAAGAAGCTCGCGTGGCGTCTGAAGATGCGCAACAAGGTTGGCCACATGCGTCCGGTGCCTTCGACACCCGTTGTTCCTTCCTGTCGAGTCTGCTGCCGTGAGTTCAATTCATCGTCTTCCAGATTTTCCATCGGACCGATCACCAAGCGCGTGTGTACGCTCTGCGATGAGCTCGTGTGCTCAAAATGCCGTGTCAAAAAGCGGCTCTTCTTCATGGGGCAATGGAACCACATCGTTCATCAGGACTTGGCGTTCTGCTCGCCGTGCCTCACGGAGACCATCCGCATGGACGCGTACGAGATCGCCAAGGACGAGTTCTTCCGCGGCGACGCCTACAGCCTCGAACGCTTCAACCAGTTCAGCCGCACGACGCGAGCCAGAACCAACAGCAGCAGCAGCTCCAGCACAAGCACGACCCGCACAGACAGAACCTACAACGCCACCTCCTCCACCGTTCTGTCGACGCAGTCAGCCTTCGATCCGCTGGACGAGCTTTGCGTCGACAGCGGCCGCAACTGACAGCGAGTCGTGCGTGCTACGCCAGTCAATCCGTTTGGTGTGGAGCGTGTAGATTGCCCGGACGTCAACGAAACATATCCTTCCCGCGAGTCTTGAGGTCCTGATTGCCAACAGAAGATGTTAAAAAAATCCAATGGCTTGATGGTTGGTCCTCTCCTCTTGATCCTACTCGCGTCAGGCACGAACGCAATTCCAAATCATCACGCCACGCTGAACTCCCGCAAGACAATGAAGACACAGACCTCGTCCGTGAAGAGGTGTACAGTCCGGCGTAAGGCGTGCGCGTGTACCCAACTCACAAGTGCCGCCAGATCCCATTGGGTTCCCAAGCCAAAGGCCAGCAGCTTCCGTTTCATTTCACAAGAGTTTCCTTCCACAACTCAGTCACATCCTTCCATTTTCCATGAGCTTTTTGAGTCAAAAGTCAAAAGCTCCAAAATGCGCCCTGTTTCTTGGCCCATTGACGATGCAGAAACTGGACTTGTACTCAAGGAATGCCAGTTCACGGTCAGTCATATCTTGGTAACTCAGTACATCTGGGATCTGTAGGTTTCTCGAACTGTGTTTATGCATGAAGTATTTGTTCTGACTAGTACTGATGTAGGATATACAGTCAGCAAGGTGGGTGACGTCGTGTCGTGGAGATGTCGTTGGTCACGGTCTCTTCATGTACATGGAGCCTGTCTGGTGCAGGTGATCTCTGACCACACCCTGTGGTGATGTGTGTGACAGCACGCTGTGTTCAGTTACGTTGGCTCTCTGAGCACTGCAGAGAGACCGTGCTCTACGAGAGGGAGGCAAGGCAGCACCCTCCATGCAGTTGGTGAGCATCGCATTCGCCTCCGACTTTCTGACGCCGCCAGTCGGCAAAATCCACGCAGCAGTTGACAAGCATGAAGTTCCCTGTGCCACGCAGTGTGTACTCACCTCTAGAGCTCACGCCTGGAATCGTGGACGCCATCGAAGGCAAGGCCGACGCCGTGCTCAACGAGACGCTGCTCACGGCCACGCGGTTACTCGAGAGCGAGAATGGAAGAGTGAACGAGCACGCGTGGAAGAAGATTAAGAAGTTTGACGAGAACGTGACGCTGTATCGAGAACGCCACGCAGGACTCATGGGTGGTCGACCTCGCCAGGCGAGCGTCGGCTCCTCCATGTTCTCCGGCTCGCCTCCACCATCGTTCCTTGTCGTTGGACAATTGGCCTGTGGCCTGGACGACTTGATGTATGGTCTGTCGGTATCCTCCGGAGAAGACCAACGCATCCGCAGCTCGTACTCACCCGACGGGATCATTGACTGCCAGCTTCTCAAGCACATCCACAAGCCCAACAAACAGAGTCCGTTCCACCATCTCAACCTGCAGTGGCTCGTCATGGAGCCGGGCAACTTGCCGCTCGTGCAGCCACGTGACTACGTCGTTGTTGACGGTGCCGGTGTCGTCAATGACCCACAGACCCGGTCTCGCATCTCGTACTGGATGCGCCACTCGGTCGATCTGGACGAGACGCAGCCTCTGCCGCATCTCAAGGTCGTCCGCGGTGCCATGGGAGTGTGTGGCATTTTCCACGAGATCTCGTCGTCGATGGTTCATATGTACATGCGGATGACCTTCGAGCCTCACGCTGCCGCTGGAATCAGCAAGAGCATCGCGACCTCAGCAGCCATGGGCCACGCAGCGGCGCTCACGCAGATCCTGCAGAGTTCTCAGATGAAGAAGCTGGCGTTGGCCGTCCGCCAGAGCGAACACCAGTCCAAGCACCAGCAGCAGTCCTCGCCAATGGAAGCGAGCGACGACTATGTCGACCCACTGGGCTCGAGCTACGGTAGCAACGCCACGAGCGTCGCCAGCAGCTATCGCAGCACGGTCTCCACGTCGAAGAAGTCCCGACGCAAGGGCGACGCGTGTGAATCCTGCCAGCGGATCGTGGGGATCTCCACCGTGGAGGAGATCCAGGAGGCGTCCTGTGGTTTGTGCAGTCGACTACTCTGTCGGCCGTGCCGCATCCGCAAGGAGCTCAGCTTTGTGGGTCGCTACAACCGCATCCACCGTAGTAAAATGGGTTTCTGCAGCGACTGCATCAGCCACGCCATCCACCGCGACGCGCAGCGCGTGGCCATTGATGAGCTGTCCATGTGCGAGCACGGCAAGCCGGCGTCCACACGCACGGCAACACGACGGATGACCACCAGGGAAGTGGACATGCTGGACCCTTCTCCGTTTGCCCACGATAGGATCCCAGTGTGGTAACGTAGACGGTAGGAAATAATAGAATAGAATCGATATTATTTTTCCGCACAAGTCACATATTCTCACACGTCGCAGGTCTAACTTGCGAGACCGTCAACAAACGGCTCCTCCCCTAGCAGCTGCGCGTGACCAGCGGCTATCCATTCTCAAATCTTATTACCTCGTAGAATACGTACTCGCCAAATTTGTTGCTTGGTACTACAAGGCTTTTAGGCGTCGCAGAAATGAATATACTGCAAGGCATGATATTTGTGAAAAGCGACCGCACCGTGGGTCTGTGACGCCATTCCACGTGGTTGAACCTTGGCGCCGAAACCGAGTGGCATGAGGCCAGAAACCAGGCGCCGGCCTGGAACGATTGAAGAGAAATCCACTAAACTCTGCACTTCAAAGAGACCCCATCTTCACGGTTGGAACCAAAACACGTTCTGGTTGCTTGCGCGAGTCACAACTTGACCGCTCGATTCTCGGAACACGTTTTGCTGTGGATTTGTTCGCCATGCCACGAGAACAAGAACAAGAAATGCCAGATGCAAAGTCGCCGCCATCAATGCAATCTGTTCTGCATTGCAGCCGATGAAAGAGCGTGGATAGTGAAAATGTCCAGGTGGTTGTTCGCCACACGGCTCGTCATGGGGTTTTTGCAGACACAATGCGCGACTTTGTGCTCCGACTTGGACTGGAACATGATTTTTTGGTTCCGACTTTCCACAGAGAGCAGGCGGCCGCCACTGTGGCTGTCCCTGTCCCTTTGGAGAGGAGCGAGCGTGTCGACCGTCCGTCTAAACGTCACTCACGTTAGGTTCCGCAGTTTGACGTGTGAGAAGAGACTCCGAACCCCAAGCACCAGACCTGCTTGATTGCTTGGACGCAACCACCTCCGATCCTCATCTCACGTTTGCCCGTCAACCTGTTCAGTCTGATAGACGGACTGATCATCGTCACGCGCACTCCAGTAGTGACTCCTCCCCCCTGTCTGAAGTTCGAAGCACCAGCACCGCATCCGGCATATCCTCACTTCCTTTTCTGATCGGGTCTAACTCGAGCAGACACGGTCTATCTGTGTTCCGACTCGACAAGAACGGCAGAACCGAAATTCACACCATGAAATACCCGTTATCCGAGCGCCCGTTCCCGAGCCTGCGCAGCCTGACGCCGGAACAATCCGCCGAGTTTGAGCGCGTGGTCCACACGCTGCTCCACCAGACCGTGCGCGAGTATGAAGACTTCACGTACGTGTCGGCCGGTCTGCTCAGCAAGAAGCGCTGGAAATCCATCAAGCACCGCGAGGCGCTGACCGTGTACCGTGAGCGCACCGACAAGGACGACTTCGCGCCACCGGCCATGGCCACCGTCGACTGGGGCATGCCCAAGCTGCTCATGGTTGGAACCATTGTCGGAACACTGGACGACGTCATGTACGGAACCATTGCTCCGACCACCGAGGCCATGCGGATCCGTTCCGCGTACATCGGCGACGAGCTTCTCGACTGCGAAGTTCTCGACGAGATCCACATGCCGACGCCGGAACAACCGTTCCGGTTCCTCGGTCTCAAATGGTCCGTGCGGAACCATTCCTCTCCGTTAAGCCCCATGGCGTCTCCTCGCGACTCGGTCGTCGTCGAAGGAACCGGTCTCCACACAACGTCTAACGGCGAGCGGTTAGGCTTCCGCGTGGTCCACTCGGTCTATCTGCCGCAGTACCACGACCTCAAACCGCTCGGGTTTATCCGCACGCGTCTATCCTCGACCTCTCTGTTTCGACAGCTCCCCAATGGTACCGTGGACGTCTATATGACTCGCTTCACCGAAGCTTCTGGAAGCATGTCCGAGTCTTCTGTGCTCGCCACGGCCGCGTCGGCCATGATCTCGTGCTGGAAAAGCGTGTGGTGTTCGCAGAACAAGAAGCTCGCGTGTGCCGCGAAAGACGGCGCGTTACGGTGGGCTCTACAAGGCGCTGGCCAACTCGAGAGACTAGTGGTTACGACCGACGAAGAAGGAAAGTACTGCTGCGGGTTATGCCTCAAGGGGTACAAGCTGTACAACAGCGTGATCACGTGCCAGGCGTGTAACCTCATGGTCTGCTCTCGGTGCCAAGTTGGCAGACGGCTCGCGAGAGTGGGGTACAAGGACCAGATCACGCAGTACCCCGTGCTGTTCTGTAAGAACTGCATCACGCGGTCCACGAAAGAGAGCGCATGGGACGTCGCGACGACCGAGTGCACGGTCTCCGACAACGCCAGCGCCAAGAGCGAGATCCAGCAGCTGCAGGCGTCGAGAACAACCACAGCAGCAGCACACGCGACGGATCCAGCCAAGCGCACGAGCCGCAGTCGAGACGCGTCGGTGTACACCAACTCGACGCTGTCCGGGTCGCTGGACGGGTTCGATCCGCACTCGTTCTCGGTGAGTTACGACGAGAGTGACGAGGAGACGGCTCATCATAACCATCATAACCATCATAACCATCATGACAATGGGGTGGACATCCAGACAGCGGACGACTGGGACCGCGTCCACGACCAGTCGTTCTATATGGAGGCGCCGCCGCGCGTATCGGCGTCGGACACGAGCGAGTTGGCGAGGTACGATCCAGGATCCAGTCGAGGAGGAGGAGGAGAAGACGACCGGCAGCAGCAGTTGTGGATGCAGATGACGCAGTTGTGTATGGCGGCCGAGAAGACGTACCACATCACCAAGAAGAACGCCGACGCCATGCGCCAGCAGATGCCCTCGTACTCGTAAGGCCTAAGGCGACTGTGTTTGTGTAGGAAGGATGGCGGAATGGATGGAAGTGTTGCTGTGGTTTCCTCTCGTGTGCTGGTCGGTGGTTGGATACAGTGGCGGAGTCAGGAGTCCTCCCATCGAACAGAGGCAGTAGAGGCGTGCGGCGCCGTCTCACTGGAAACATTCCCACTCGCGGGCGAGTTATCAGAGACCGTGACCGGCACGGTCTCCGATAACTGACAACTTGGATACGGTTATCGGAGGGACCTGGACTCCTGGTCGGAGACAGTGGATCCAGTAGCTCCAGTTGTGGCGGATTGCAGACAGCGTTGATTCGTGATGACGCACGCCAGTGGAAGTCCCGCAATCGCCGTGAGACCACTGTGGTCACCACAAGTTTCGACGCCATGGTCCAGTCGGCTTCCCCGCAATGCTCCTCACGGGTGACGTGCTGCGGCTGATCGTCGAACGACTCGGCTACTCACTGGGTGGTCTTCTGCTTCTTCGTGTCCTGAACCGTGAGGACCTTCCTGGGTCTTCGTCAATTCCCTTCTACAGTGCTGAACTCTCCTGTGAACTGAACTTGGCACGAAGTGCGAGGTCTCATCCTTGTCGCCTGGCAACAGTAGACAGTGGCGTGCGTTGGCTCTTCGCTTTGTATCGCAGTGAGCACCTGCGTCCCGTTTCGCGGCTCGAGCCGCAGTTGCAGCGAGGCCTACAGTCTCACGAAGACCGCGACTGACCGACGCGTAGAATCCAGGCCTTGGGCCGCCTGAAACTCGGACTGCAACCGCGAGAATGACGACAGAAACACGTCCGTGACGCGCCGCATGCAGCCCGCCGCCTCATCTCCCCTCGGTGGGCAACGCGACCCCGTGCTGCTGTCTGTCTTCGTAGTCCCAGTCCGCGTTTCGCCGCAAAGCCACACGCCCGTCAGTTCCCCCACTCACCATGAAGTTCCCGCTGGCGGCGTCTCCGTTTCCGCCGCTTCAGCTTTCGCCGCAGCAGTGCGACGGCTACGAGCGGCTCGCGACCGACCTGCTTCAAGACACCATCGACGAGTACGACCGCTTCGTCAGCGTCCAGCGTCGCACGCTGAGCAAGACCCAGTGGAAGGCCGTCAAGACGAGGGAAAACCTCACCGTGTACAAGCATCGAAGCGACTTCCACACGACACCCGAACCCAGCGTCTCATCCTCTTCATCAACGGGATCTGCTGGGTCTTCTTCCACGCTTCCCAAGAGCCTCAATGCCAACTGAAGTCTGCCCAAGATGCTGGCTGTTGGCACGATCGTCGGCAGCCTGGAGGACGTGATGTACGGGATCATCTCTCTGGACATGGACGCCATCAAGATCAAGACGACGTACGTCCAGGACGAGCTGATCGACGGCCGTGTGCTGTTCCAGATCCAGTACCCGACCGAGGAAGTCCCATTCAAGTTCCTGGCCGTGAAGTGGTTCGTCAAGGCCCACCCGGCGTCCGTGAACGCCGTCGTCTGCCCTCGAGACATCGTCTTCATCGAAGGCACAGGCATCCTCCGTCTCCCTAACGGCGAGAGTATCGGCTACCATCTCCTACAATCCGTCGAGCTGCCGCAGTGTCCAGAGCTCACGCAACTGGGCATCATGCGGTGCCAGTTCTCGTCGTGCTTCCTCTTCAAGCAGCAGGACAACGGCACGGTGGACGTGTACATGAAGAGCCACGTCGAGCCAGGTGGCACGATCCCGGACGTGGTCGCTGTCATGTCGACGGCCAACGGACTCATCGGATGCTGGAAGTCGGTGTGGTGTTCGCAAAACAAAAAACTGTCGTGGATGATGAAACAGGCGGCTGCGACGCGAGCTCGCAAGCGCCAGTTTCAAGAAGAAGAAGACTGTCAGTCTGGGAAGAAGAAGATGGTGGTACGCACCAATGCTGACGGCAAGCAGTGCTGCGTTCACTGCGAGAAGAAGCTGCCGGCATTCCGTCGCGTGATCACGTGTGAACTGTGTCGCACTGGAGACCTACCAGTTCACCAAGCAAAACACCCAGGCGATCCAAGGAAACGAGGTTTGACGGGGTCATGATTGTATTGGTGATTGTGCTGGTGGATGTGTACGTAACATACGATGCAGTGGACCGACAAGTGAGTATCCGATACTGTACAGTCCCGAAGTGTCGTGGCTGAGCGAAGACGATTAACCCTCGATCCATGTTGGCAATGCCAGGCCGCGACTTGAGACTCAATGTCGAAATCCGTGACGAACGGAGACCTTCGCTGATGTATCAGACACGCAAATACTGCATGTAATACATGATGTAGGTGAAAGATCCGTGGCGGTACACGTATACTGTGTTGGATCCAGTCTGGGACAGATCCACAGCCCCAGCTGCGTCTCCTGCCTATCGGTTGACGTGGACGTTGGTGGGAGAAATACACATCTTTGGCCGATCCTGCCTCTCCGCGCCTCTCCATTGGCCGCTTGACGATAGGGAATTGATTCTTCCTGGACTCGTAAACCGTGCCTTCAGTACAGTATCGTGCGTCTTTGGACCTTGTCGAACACCCACCCGCTGGTGATACCGCACGTGCCCCTACCCATCCAAAACCCCGTTCTACAGATGCATCCGTCAGAGAGCTCAACAATCCAATTGACACGCTTCCACGCACATCGGTCTCTTCAACTGACCGCTATCATGACCAGCGCTTCTGCTTCTTCGTCTTCTGCTTCTGCTTCTGCT